>RQTK01000876.1:183933-207281 GCA_003991915.1 Elysia chlorotica
AACAATAACGACACCACCACCACCACCGCCACCAACACCACCACCACCACCGCCACCACCACCACCACCACCACCGCCACCAACACCACCACCACCATCACCACCACCACCACCACTGCTATACCCCCATACCCATGCTCCTACACGACCTCTCTGTGTGCCTGGTTTGTCCCACCCTCCAGGTATACTGGACACAGACTACACCACCACCACCACCATCCCCTCCAACACCATCAACAACAACAACAACAACAACAACAACAACAACACCATCACCACTGCTATATCCCCTACCCTGGTCTGTCCCACCCACCAGGTATACTGGACACCGCCTACAACACCCAGCCCAAGAACGGTGGCCTGTTCAGCAACCCCCTCATGATGATGTTCATGTTCCGTGAGTTTTGAACCTGTGTCAATTATGGTGATGTTTATGTGTCAACTATGGTGATGTTCATGTGTCAATTATGGTGATGTTCATGTGTCAATCATGGTGATGTTCATCTGTCAATTATGATGATGTTCATGTGTCAATTATGATGATGTTCATGTGTCAATTATGATGATGTTCATCTGTCAATTATGATGATGTTCATGTTCCGTGAGTTTTTTAACGTGTGACAATAATGGTGATGTTCATGTTCCGTGAGTTTTTAAAGTGTGACAATAATGGTGATGTTCATGTTTCGTGAGTTTTGAACTTGTGACAATTATGATGATGTTCATGTTCCGTGAGTTTTGAACCTGTGTGTTAATTATGGTGATGTTCATGTGTCAATTATGGTGATGTTTATGTTCCTTGAGTTTTGAACCTGTGTCAATAATGATGATGTCCATGTGTCAATTATGATGATGTTCTTGTTCCGTGGGTTTTGAACCTGTGCCAAGAATGATGATGTTCATGTGTCAATTATGGTGATGTTCATTTTCCGTGAGTTTTGAATGTGTGTCAATCATGATGATGTTCATGTTCCGTGAGTTTTGAATGTTTGTGACAATTATGTTGATGTTCATGTATCAATTAGGATGATGTTCATGTTCCGTGAGTTTGAACCTATGAAAGTGTGACAACTCCGAGCCGTAAGTACAACGTTGCTGTAGGTTACGACTCTTTAGAATATGAAAATAAGAAGGCTTATGACGAGGCGTAAGCTACTGCAAAGTTGTACTTATGACCTTTAAGATGATATTCATGTTCAGTGAGAAATTAAAGTCTTACTAATTTGGATCGTAAGAAAAGCAAGATAAGATAAGACAGTATAAACTTTATTGATCCACAAAGGACATTGTTCCTGGATTAACAGTACATTGAGCAATCAGTACGGCATTACATGTTATGAGCCTATACCTTAACAAAGCATAGCTCTATTTGTATCTTTCTCTCTCTCTCTCTCTCTCTCTCTCTCTCTCTCTCTCTCTCTCTCTCTCTCTCCCTCTCTCTCTCTTCAATTCAATATAGTTAGATTCCCATTCCGTCCATGCAATTCTCATCATCCTTTTTGATGCCGACTCCCGGTTACTGCAATACTATTATTTTTACAACAATAATTACTTTTATTAAACTAGTTAATATACTAATTTTTCTTCTGGTTTTTTCCCTACAGCTGAGATGGGCGAGATGATGGGGGGAGAGAACTCCATGATGACTTTCTTCCTGATGAACCAGTTTATGAACCGTGAGTTCTCGTTGGGTTTGTTTAACGTCCAACGTCAGCACTATTATAGGTTTTATTGTGGACAGGCCCAAAGACTGACGTCTGACAATTCACTGTGCTGCCACACACGAGACATAGCGTAGATACCATGACTCCTGTCTCAGCCGGTCACATTAAACTCACACCGACCCAACCAGTAGGGGCCAAAATCGCCAGGGCTCGAACCACGGACCTCCAGCGTCGGAAGTAGATGTTCCACCGTTTACTTATTTCAATTCAATCAATCAATTCAAATTCATCCAATCAATGTGTGTTACATCGAAATTATATAATGTTGAATGTGGCATCTTCAAAAGAAATTACATTACAATAATAGTGAGACACCACAATGAAAATTAATGAAATTATACACAGACTACACGTTATATTATACATGTATTAATCATTCTGAAATGTTATGTTTAACTATTTATTTTTATGTTTGCACTAAGTATTGGTTGACGTAGACTTGTACATGCTTAACTTTAATGATCTGTTTCTAAGCTTGAGTTTATCTCTGCCCCATCCAGGAGGCCGAAACCAACAAGCAGGGGGCGCAAATCTGATGGGACCCGGTGGTGCGGCAGCTACTAGTGAGTTGTCTCTCTTAGTTAACGACGGCCTTAAATACTGGCCGCACTTATATAGCCTATTAATTTCTCTTTTCCTATAATTCTTTTTAGATTAAATGATAATTCAGCAACATGGTTGAATGATTGGTGAAGCTTGGCCTTTTTAGCAACATTTACAAAACTGTTGAGTATGTTCACTGAACAAACTAAAGTCTTAAACTATCGTCAAATCTGATCTACCAATACTGAGCAACATGGGAAGGAAATGATGTGTCACTGTGTGCAATTCTAACTACAATGCTAATGACAAGATTACTTTCTATCGATTACCATCTATAGGATTTAGTAGGAAGAGAAAAATGGATTAAAGCAAATGGTATGCAACCTGCAAGAGGACAATGTGGATAGGACAGTAAATTTTATTTCTAAAGTCATTGGATTTTGGAAGATAATGAATGTAAAATCTATTTTTGAAGCCAAACGTCTTTGAGGCCCTCTGCTTGAAGTTATTTATTGTGTAAGTCTGCAATTTATTTCTTTATTCTTCTTTTATACTCCTAAATCATTCTTCTATGCCTTTCAAGCATTTTTGTAATATAAAACACGAATTTGTTAGGAAAATCGTAACCGCCTCCACATTATTTCTAAAGACGCACGTTGAATAGGCCTCTTATTAAGTGGACGGAGTGCTTTAAGGGCAGGACATTTGCCTTCTACAAACAAATGTTATAAATGTCTTATTCCATCTAAATCTGAATATTGTAGTCCACACTAGTGTGACATAAAAAATACAGAGTAAATATTATTATAAATAAATAAATAAAAAAGATAAATGCATAGTCACAAATATGCAAATTAACACCATACATGTACATTTAACATTAGCTTAACATATAGCCTATGAAACAACCAAATCATTTTTTGCAATTATAGCCAATAGGCATTATTACCTTAGAAGCTAATTCTAGCTTTAGTATTTTGTTGTACCTAAACTTTTCTTCGGATCTGGCCTGTGTGCTTTTAACATTTACAAAAAAAAAAAAGGAAAAGAAAATATTATATTTCTGCTTGCAGTAACATTTAAAACATCAAACGCAAAATAGATGTTACGGAGTTGTACAGTGCACTAATGTTTACGTCCTTTAAAATCGTGTTCATTGTTTCCACTTTTCTTCAGGCCCTGGTATGTCTCTCCCGTCTGGCTTACCTTCCATGGGCGGTGCCGGAAGTAGCCCTGCGTCCACAGGCGCAAGTCCAAACTTCATGGACATGCTCAACTCCATGGGACCCCCACCAGCCACATCTGGTAAGATATATTTTTCCTCCTAAGGAACAATTCAGGGGGGGGCAGGGTAGCGTCTGACTTACGGAGGGTGCAGGCTTTTTCCCTTATAATGCAGACCTGTTGTTGTGACAGTGCGTCGGGGACAGTATCAGATGACTGGATGATGACTCAAGAACTGGTACCCTGCTACGTCTTGTCTGGCGCGATTAAATGTATTTTCTTTAATTTTGACTACCTATCCTGATGTTGGACACCCCTTTCCTCATGTGACCAGCTGAGACAGGAGTCCAGGTCTAACTACTATGTCTCGTATGGGACAATGCGTAAATTATGGTTATCAAACGTTGGACCCCTAAGCAACCAACGGTACCCAATTTTACAGTACCCCATTTGCTCTTCGACCAGATAAATTTGACATTATAGTTATATAAGAATTTGACATTTTATATATATAAATATTAGATCCTCCAAAGTGTATCTATATGATAGAGCTTTGAACTAACATTCCAAGAGTGTATGGTTTGAATCTTAGCTATGCTTTCTGACATCGTACATAATTAATCAAAACAAACATTTTCTTTTCATGATAGAGCTTAAACCTTTTATCAACAATTAAGACCCAATATATTGATTGTACGTGAGTAAGTCTGTTTAATTGCTAATAATTATTTACACACTGTAACTGTATTTCTTTAGGATGCATAGAAAAGAACAACACCAATAAAAAAACCCCATCAAAATAGCATGCTAAACGTTGAAGTGTATCCAAAGGATACTAACTGCTAACTACAACCGAAACTGTTTTTTACCTCTCTCTTCCCCTGCACCCCCCCCCCTCAGGCCTCCCAGCCTTACCTGGAACCGGAAGTCCAACGTCCACAGGTGGTGCTCCAAACTTCATGGACATGCTCAACTCTATGGGACCCTCGACACCCACTTCTGGTAAGACAGTAGAGGAATCAGAGTAAAAAAAATAGAACGTTGTAGTTTCAAACTTAACCCTTCTCTCGACGCCTGGCAGATAGCCCAACGCCTCTTTCAATTTTTCATCGCCATCAGACTTGAGCCATTCTTTGCCCAGCGCCCGATGATTGGCCAAAGCTGGTACCTCTGCCTCAACTTCCGATCGCTAGAAGTTTTGGGGGGTGTTCTCTTCTTCTTTCCAAGTTGCTTCAACTGGATAAACTATTTAATCATTTTTTTTTATTTTGATGCCACACAAAACAGTTCAGCCAGACAATATTGGCTCCAAAGCAAAGATCAAACGTTTACACAATCATCATTTCTGGTTATATATGAATGTTTCCTTTTTTTTTTAGTCAGTATCGCATCCATTCCTGAGCTACTTATTCATGTACGTTGACAACGTTTTTGAACAGTTCCATGAACGGTTTGGGAAACGCTTCAAGGGCTTCTAGGCGGTTACATAGTTAAAAACGTCTAGGTAGAGAGTTCCGATGGTTTGACAACTAAATTAAAAAAAAAACGGTTTGTGTTTCTCCTACATCATGCAGCCAGTCAGACAGCGAGGTCTACAATAATTTCCTTGTATAGTTTTCTTTGCAGGGATAACCCGTTTTTTAAATTTTCATTCCCGTCTTGTTTTTTTGCACAAGCTGCACAGATTGTTTCCCATCTGCAATGAATCTCAACAACAGCACTACATAGTTACCGATAATAATGGTGAAATAATTATGATGCTCTCAAGAAAGAAAAGTAAAAATCCGTCCTTTTGTGTCCCTTTGACCATTTGCTGTTGTATCTGTGGACCCCAACTTAAAAAAATGGATATTTGAAGAACACATCCAATTTCAAAGGCAGTATAAGTACTTTTTTTAAAAAGGGATACATACAACTTTACAGTAAGAATACTTACAATTTTAAAGAAGGAATACAACTTTGAAAAAGGAATATAATTTTACGACTTCAAATTGCGGAAAAATAATGTTTTCAAGAAACAAAACAAAAAATGTTTTTTTACAAGAAGTTCATCGACTCTACAATTACTTTTTTGTACATAATATATATCTGCACTCGGTATTTTTTTCCTGAGCAATATTTTTCCACGATATTTTTCAATACACAATCTATTATATCCACAAACTGCTTTCAACCGCAATCTATAACCACGAATTGTATACTTGATTACTCCGCTTTTCATCCATATTCTTTTTACAAATTTATTGACTATCTATATCAACTATCTCTATTTATTCACAATATTCTGATAAATCTATTCACTATCTATATTAACGATCTATGTTTATCCACAACCGTTTGGTATATCCATTCAATATCTATATCAACGATCTATATTTATCCACAATCCTTTAAAAAAAGATATTCACTATCTATATCAACAGTCTATATTTATCCACATTGTTTGATAGATCCACACATTATCTATATCAAAGATCTATATTTATCAACCATCTTTTTATAAATGGATTTACTATCTATATCAGCGATATGTTTATTTATATCTTTTCACATACGGTTTACTTGTATCCACAATTTACCTTTATGGAAACTCCCAAGTTAGATGTGCTTGCAGGCCCTGGCTTTTACCCACGTTCTATAAATATAACCACGCTATAACTTGACCTACATTCCCCAGGAGCGGCTATGGCCCCCAGCCCCCAGCTTGACTTCGCCAGCTTTCTGAACCAACCGTCTACAGGCACTGGCTCCACAGCTCCCGCCAGTTAGTCACAATCTTGTCACGTGGTGCACAATAGCATGCTCACTACATTAATTTTCTTCCCACCATTTTGATAGGTTTCCAATTACTGCTCCCTGTATTGAATAAGTATGGTTAATTTAAATTGAAAACAATCTATGGTTTTCATATTTACTAGAAATAATTATATTGTAGAATCATATTTTCATTGTATGTACTGACAACGATCCAACAAGAAAAAGTTGAAATTAGACAGCAAAAAAGCGGTGGGATTAAAACAGAGTGTGAAGGTAATATCAAATAACAAGTCATCACTTTTGAGTTTTGATATCCTATTTCCCCCCACAAAAAAAAAAAAAGCCAAACAAAACAACACATGGTTTCAGGTAATTGCTATTCCGACTGAGGTGTTGATGCCAAATAAACGATAGAAATGAACTTTTATAGTTTTAAAATCTCTTATGTTTACAAACTAACTATGACCTTGAACATATTACAATAAACCATCATAATGTTTTTTCAATCATTTTCCAGTTCCTTCAATGACAGATTTCATGAACATGATGAATGCTGGGTCTCAAAGTAAGTTGGTTCTTTTTTCAAATTTACTTCATAAAACACAATCTTGAG
This sequence comes from Elysia chlorotica, assembly GCA_003991915.1. NCBI lineage: Eukaryota > Metazoa > Mollusca > Gastropoda > Plakobranchidae > Elysia > Elysia chlorotica. Next base: position 190,795 of record RQTK01000876.1, read on the forward strand.
TGATATTTTCAGACAAAACATTTTCACCCTAGCCAGCTAAAGAGATAGGATGTCAGCAATTGTAAAAGTTGTATTCACTTGAGTGCGTACGGGTCGAATTCGATCCCTATTTTGGAGGCATTAATACAAATTTATTTGTCAATTACCCTGAGTACTAAATGGCTCTTTAATTCTATTAACTGGTTCAAATCATCTACGATTTTGCCACTTCCATAACATACTTCATCGAAGATTAATTAAAAAAATATGGGGTGGAATGCAAAAACTTGACGTAGTCTACGTCTTGTCGTAGCAATATAAGAATAAGAAAGCTTACGACCAGACGTAAGCTACGTCATGTTTGTGCATTCTACCCATGATGTCAAATTCATCGACATTTATGGTCTATGGGTACATCATTTCTAAAAATATACCTGAGCACTTAAGTGGTTAAAGAAAAAACAATTAGAAGTTTGTCTGCTTTTCTTTTTGACTCCTTTATTTTGTTTTTTGTTTTTTTAATGTGGGGATATGAAGGACGATTGACGATATTCCATTTGAGATTCTTTCGAATTTAGAAAAAATCGCCTTTTGTGTATACTAGTAGCTTTGTGTGTATTTGCTTCCTTCTTTTCACATTGAGTCGTGTCATAATTAAAGCAAAAGTCACCCAAGTAGGCAAGCATTAATTTTGCATTTATAGTCAAAGTAAACTATTTTATCAAAGTTTTAGGCAGAGCTAAGTCAGTCAACATAGCTAAGTATGCTGAATCAAAAATAATCTTCGAGTATCATTCTCTTCGAACTGTATATATCGAACTGGTTTATATGACATTAAACCTTATTAATATTCGAAAAGGATTTTTTTTTCCATTAAGTAGGTGGCTTGACCTGAACTTAATGAGACAGAACCAGTTGGTGTAAGTTTATAAAAAAAAAATAAGTTTTTTCGCCTGCGTGCCTGCCCTTCTAGCGGGACCAACTGCATGTTATGAATATTGAAGATATCAAAAACCGGCTGACTGTTTCAAGAATTGCCTCTTTCTCTAATTCTAGCCCTAGTTGGAGCAATACCACCATGTTGCCTACATCAACCTTTGCCTCTTTGTCTGCCGACTCTAGTTTAAACAAGACTGTTCTGTTGACGGTAGCAATCATTGCCTCTTTGTCTGCTCGTTTTCGTTAAAAACAAAAGCGTTATGTTACCTGCATCACTCATCGCATAGGTTGTCTCCTCAATCTAGGTGAAAACAAGAGCATTATGTTGATCGTATCAACCATCGCATATTTTGTCTGCTAATTTTAGTTGAAAATAGACCGTTGTGTTGCCTACATCAACCATCGCATATTTTGTCTGCTAATTTTAGTTGAAAAACAAGACCATCATGTGGTACGCAGCAATAATTGCTTCTTTGTCTTTTCTTTCTAGAGCTCTGAAGCAATACAAGTGTACCACCAATGTATGTAACGCTTTAACTTAATCTTTCTTATTCCTCTCTCTCTCTCCCCCCTCCCCCCTCCCCCAAATCCTAGCTGGGCCGTCCACAATGCAAGCCGACCCCTTCGCCCCCATGGGATAGGTGAGTTATTTCTATATTCAATAAAATATTGCCAACAGTTTTTCTGCTTGGTTGGAAGACTATAGTCATATTAAACATACAAAAACCCACAAAAAACAATGTTATAGATTTTATGAATCTGAGGCAGGAGCCCTGCTATCCGTGCCATGCGTATTTGTTACACAATATAGAAAGGCTGCTGACATAATAAAAAAGCCCAAAGCTGAGATCTAAACCTGTGACCACCTGCTCGCCAGTCTAGAAGACAAACCGACTGCTATTCAATGACAGTTCACTTTAAGGTCTGGTGATAAGATATGTTATTGCAATGAGTCGAATGTATTACTAGATCAAAAAATGGTTTGTTGAATTCTGCAAATTGAATTCAGCAAAGCTCAAAACATACAAAGGCTCTGTATCTATGTTTCTTTGTGAACTGTTCACAAAAATATAAGAATTTTGCGATTTTACGTTTTAGATGGTGGCCATTTTAGATTTGTTTCATAAGGTTGTCTTTGATCTCAGTCATTTTACTACAAGAAGTTATATGACACAAACTTCTTATCTGCTAGATAAACTATCATGACCAGCTCAGAGGCAACTTAGGCAAGGCTAGAAAATATATATAAATGTTATCTCAACCATAACATGCTAAGCTTTATTATCTGTCTTCCAAATTTTTTATTTTTTTGTATAATGTCCAAAATAGAAAATTATTCCAGCACTCAAAGTGAAAGAGGTAAAAGGAACAACATTTTGTTCTTAAAAGATACGTCATTATAGGTAGGGAGTTTACTTTCAGTGGATGCTGACCACCTTTAAGATATTGTGTTTCATAGGTAAAACATACATCTAGGTCATTGAAATATTATTAAGGATTTGATAGTCTTATGATTAATAAGGAGGAAGGGGTATTCTTATCATAATATTGTACTTAATCTAAATCTACACAAATTACATTTAATTTTGCTATTGAAATTGTTTGGCTTTTGCATCAATTACAAAAATTGGAAATCTTGCTATTGGTCCCAAAAAGCTTTTGTAACTTATGTTTTTGTTCTTTTCAGATTCGATTCAACAAGAACAACCACAAAAGTGACGACGACAACAACAACTACTAGTTACAACCATAAGAACAAGAAAATCAAGTATAACAGCAAGGAGAAAAAGATGGTCATATACTATCTCAACAAAACAAAACAAAAAATGATTAAATATAAAACTATGCAAACTTATTTATGTTGCAAAATATAAAAAAAAACAAAGCATAACAAAATGATCATTTTATCTACAAATAATGTTTGCGAGACATTATAAAATTAAAATACATTCCAGTGGTTTACTATACATTAAATTTTAAGAATTTTCCTTAACCAAAACAAAATCTTTCCCTTTCTTGCAACTAGACCTATCTGCATAAGACAAGCCAGATGGGAAACATCAAGATGTCCAACGAAGTTACAACGTACTGATTTACACACTTGTGATGTCATGGATGGAAGAGTGAGTGTGTTCTGACCTAGAAATGTGTGCAAGGCTGAGTGTGACGTGCTATGCTGTGTGTAAATAAAGAAAAAAACAACAATCAGAATTAAATATACCTAATTATTACTTGAGGGAAAAAGTTTTTGAACATTCCAAAAATGCGTGGTGTGTTTTAATTTTCTATTTTTGTTGTTGTTGTTATTGTTGTTCTTGTTGTTGCTATTTTTTTGTGTGTTTTTTTTTAATTAGTGTGTATTTTGTTAGATGTACTAAGAAAACAACAAGCACTAACTCATCTGTGACGCGAGATATCATCTACATTAAGATTTTTTTTTACCAAATTAAAATAATTTGCATTACTTATTTAAAAACACACTTAGTTAAGAGGTACCTTAAAGAAGTAAAGGGATACTTGTCTTTAAATAAAAAAAAATAACTATTTGTACACAAAACTCATTTTTCAATATAGTATCTTGACCAACAACACATTTCCACCAATATGATAGTTGAAAGCCAAGATTTAAATTAACAACACTTAAGAGCAGCAACAACAACAACAGACACAGCAACAAACAAATCACCATCACAACCACTACCAGCAGCAGCAGCAGCAACAACAACAGCAAGAACAACACGATAAATGACAGTTAAAAACAAAATAAGCTTCTGACTTTTAATATTTTATTTGTTTCAGTTGAATATTCGTTACAAGTGTTTCATAAATACAACATTAGAAGACAAAAAAATCGGAATTTGAATGCTCGCCAGTCTAGAAGACAAACCGACTACTAATCAATGTTATGATATTCATATTCAAGGTCTGGCGATAAGACATGTTATTTCAATGAGTCGGAGGTATTTCTAGACAAAATAAGGGCTTGGTTGAATTCTGCAACTTGAATTCTAAAAATGTATGTATGTTTCTGTGTGAATTTTCCACAAAAATATAACAGTATAGTGATTTTACGTCTTAGAAGGTGGCCATTTTAGATTTGTTTCAATAATTATGTCTTTTATCTCACTTGCTCAAAATAATGATCGCCATTTTACTACAAAAAGTACTATGACACAAACTTCTTTTTAACTAGATAAACTATCATGACCAGCTCAGAGGCAAGGCTAGAAAATATATAAATGTTATATCAACCATAACATGCTAAGCTTTATTATCTGTCTTCCAAATTTTTTATATTTTTATAATGTCCAAAATAGAAAATTATTCCAGCACTCAAAGTGAGAGAGGTAAAAGGAACAACATTTTGTTCTTAAAAGATGCGTCATTATAGGTAGGGAGTTTTATTTCAGTGAATGCTGACCACCTTTTAGATATTGTGGTTTCATAGGTAAAACATACATCTAGGTAATTGAAATATTATAGAGGATTTCGATAGTCTTATGATCAATAAGGAGGAAGGGTTGTTCACACCATAATAATGTACATACTCTAAATCTACACAGACTACATTTAATTTTTCCATGGAAATTGTTTGGCTTTTACGACAATTAAAAAAAAATTGGGAAGCTTTTATTAAAAGTTTGCTATTGCTCCTAAATTGTTTTTTGTAACATAATATGTTTTTTGTTCTTTTCAGATTCCATTCAACTACAATAGTAACAACAACAACAACTTACAACTACAACAACAAGAAAATCAACTATAACAGCAACGAGGAAATGGTGGTCATATACCATAGCGACAAATGACAAAAAATGATTAAATATAAAACTATGCAAACTTATTTATGATGCAAAATATATAAAAAACAAAACAAAACAAAAAGATCATTTTATCTACAAATAATGTTCGCAGACATTTTTGAATCAAGTAAATTCCAGTGGTTTACTTTAAAATTAAAATTTAAGATTTTTTTGTGAAACAAAACAAAATATGTCCCTTTCTTGCAACTAGACCTATCTGCATAAGACAAGCCAGATGGGAAACATCGAGATGTTCAACGAAATTGCAACGTACTAATAATTATTTACACACTTGTGATGTCATGGATGGACGTGCGTGTGTGTTCTGACCTAGAAATGTGTGCAAGGTTGAGTGTGACATGCTATGCTGTGTGTAAATAAAGAAAAAAACAACAATCAGAATTTTAATATACCTAATTATTACATGAGGACAAAAGTTTTTGAATACTACCAAAAATGTGTGGTGTGTTTTTATTTCCTAGTGTTTTTGTTGTTATTGTTGTTGTTGATGTGTGTTTTTTTTTAAATTAATGTGTATTTTGTTAGATGTACTAAGAAAACAACAAGCACTAACTCATATCTGTGACGCGAGATATCATCTACATTAAGATTTTTTTTTTTACCAAATTAAAATCATTTGCATTACTTATTTAAAAACACACTTAGTTAACAGGTATGTTAAAGAAGTAAAGGGATACTTGTCTTTAAATTAAAAAAATAATTATTTGTACACAAAACTCATTTTTCAATATAGTCTCTTGAACGTCAACACATTTCCAACAACATGATAGTTGAAAGCCAAGATTCAACAGCAATTAAGAGCAACAGCAACAACAACAACAACAGACACAACAACAAACAAATCACCATCACCACCACCAGCAACAACAACAACAGCAAGATCAACACGATAAATGACAGTTAAAAACAAATAAGCTTCTGACTTTTAATTTTTTATTTGTTTCAGTTGAATATTCGTTACAAGTGGTTCATAAATACAACATTAGAAGAAAAAATATTGGAATTTGAATCAAATAGCAATTGACATGATATTAATGTCATTGGTTTCACATGGTAGTCAGTTTCTTAAATAAATTATTCGAAAAAAAAAGAGAAGCAAAATTAATGGTTATACGTAATAAATTAGGAAAATTAAATATATATATATATATAGAAGAGAAGGATCCCTTATGTAGGAAAAAAAAGATGCAGGTAATTATGTGGACTTTTATGCCGTCGTATTATAAAAACACTCATAATTATGCTTACTCCAGAGAAGCGCATATATGTTGTTTTATCATTAGACAACAGTATTGAAACCAATGGTTAATCAGTATCGTAACTTCTATTTTGTACCAAAGAGTCAGATCTACAAAAGATTAAGATTGAAATACAAATACATGTTTTTTTCTACCTCACACGATCTTTAATTATGAAACATTTATAGTAAAAACAGTAAATTGGTTTTTAATTATAGTTGCGATTCCTATATTTAAGTACACGATATGTCTTATTTTATTATAATAATAAACCAAAAATTCAAAAGTTATTTAGCCATTTCAGCCTGTAACTTATATAAATAATTTTACATTTGAATTGAATCAAATCTGGGGAAATTTCTTTTTTTTTTTTAATTAAAAAATTGAAAAAAAAAAACGAAAAAAACTTGTACCAGAAGATACATTTTGAAATTTTTGTGTTTGTGTTTGATTAAAACGGGTACAGAATATTTTAAAATACTGCTGATATTGCCATGAAATGGCTGATAAATAATAGATTCAATTTTCACCAAAACATGAACATAAAAGTCCAAACTTAATACAATTTACAATAGGAGCTAAGAGAAACTTAAAACAACTTAGGTTTTACTTCAATGCTTTTATTTAAAGAGAATATTGGGAAAAATGACAAATTTCTTTTTCAATTAATTTTGTTGTCAAATTATAAGCTAAAGAAAAGCTAGATTTATTTAAAGTAGTTTTGCATGCTTGTAAAAAAGAATATTGTTGACCCCAAATCGTTTTAATCTTTACTAATGTCATATTGTTAATAAGAAAGGTTGAAATCTATAATGATCGATATTTGATGTCTATAATAAAACAAAAAAGATATATATTGCTATCAAAAGATTCACACAAAAACTTAGATAAACTTTACAACCATTATTGTTGTAAAGTTGCAAAGGAAAATACATTAAAACTGTATCACAAAGGTTTATCATGGAAAATTGACCAATAAAAACAATCCAATAATTATTATAAGCCAGTATTTTAATTCATTAAGTAGGGATATGGCGAAAAAAGATATGCATTTTTATACATGTGTTGTTTTTGTTTCATAATTGTAATAATAACGTTGATAAATTATAAGTTATTTGTAAATTAAAAGTAAGTGTACAACTGAGAAAATGTATTTACAGTAAAAAATATGTGTCTAGAAAATGTTTTGAGTCATCCAAACGCATAATTTAGGAATATAAAGCGATATCACCCGAAACAAACATACAAACACTCGGACCAACGAGAACGTAAAATTTGAACCCCAACTGTATTATCTAAATACATGATTTATTTCTTTGTTTTGTTGCTGAAAGTCACACATAATAAGTCGGCTTTATTATTCTACTTCCTCTATATACTTAGGAATCTGAATTATTTCGAACCACCGGACAAAAAAGACTGATATGTAATATTATAATCATTCATTGTTTAAAAATTAAGTTGAAATGTCAAAATTTTAAAAAGATTAATCAATTAATAAAAATAGATTATTATAATGTTAAAAAAGCAAGAATCCTCAGAATCTGAAAAAAAACTCACCCGAGGCGACCAAACAAGTATTTTAAAATTGTAAGATAATTAGAAAAATGCGAGTTAAAATTGTTTTCAAATAAAATGATACATAGCTATACAAAACAAATACAGTTGGTGTAAATATTAAATTCTGAGAGCAGCTAAAGTTGGTGTAAATATTAAATCAAGAGAATTTTTAATGTATCACAAATGATCACGTCTGTTTGAAAAAAACTCAACATTAGAAATAGCGGGATATATACTCAGCCAGCCACCAGCACCAGGCACAAAAACACCCAGAGAAGTATATACAACTTTTCTACAATCCTACTAGTACTACCCCCGACTAGGGGTATATTTCACTTCAGAAAAATACCCTTAGTCAGCGGCGTAACTTAGAAACTCATTTGTACATACTAACCGTTATTTCAGTCTTCAATGCGAGACCCTAACATTACAAGCGTTCAGGTTTTATTTTTTTAGCGGGACAATTAAGCCCTGCTTAGGACCACGATCGTGGAAGTCTCTGTGTTTTTGTATAAAAATATGACGATCATATCACAAAAATTGAGGGTAGGGCTAGGGGTAAAGCGCATGCCTACTGATCAGTAGTTTAAGGGTTTGATCCCCGTGCTGGCAGCTATTTTCCCTACTACATGTAGTTGGTTTGGTGTCAGCATAATGTGAGTGGCAAAGTCCTAAGTGACAATTTTTAACAAACTTCCTAACACACATTCTAACACACTTCCTAATACACACCCTAACACATTTCCTAACACACTTGTTAACACACTTGTTAACACACACCCTGACACATTTCCTAACACACTTCTTAACACACACTTCTTAACACACTTCTTAACACACACCCTAACACACTTCTTAACACACACTTCCTAACACACTTCTTAACACACACACTAACACACTTCCTAAAACACTATATTTAACACAAAATTTCACAACATTCCAACTTATGCCTGATTCACCCCAGTTGTTTCACAAATATTCTAACTACCTATTGACCATGTGCAGTTAGAATACTTGTCTTTGCCTCTAAACCCACGAAACATGCTACAGAGCTGCAAAGGTTACGCCAAAATGGCGTAGTTCTATTACATTTTCTCACATTTAAAAAGGGCAAAATGTATACATTGTTAGCTCGGTGAATTGTCATTTCTGGTAGAGTGCGTGGCAAAGGACATAACTTGTACCGGTTCTCGATAGTATCAGAACAAAAGTTTAAAAAACAAAAAGAAAAGTTATTTTGACAGGGCACATATTTGAAATATCTTGACCATTGATTTATCTCACACAAGACTTGAATAAATGAAGTCACCTATCACTGTATCAGAGATAAATACGTTGAAAAAAAAGTATATATTTATTCCAATCACAAGCAAATATTAAATTTTGAAAATATTCGCATATCAAATACCGTAATAAATACATTTGGCAAAAAACATCACCAATCAGACATAAGCTCGATAAATTTGTTGACATCATCATTAAGATAATTAAAGGTTCGATGAACGATATCACCAAAAAGATATAGGTCCGACAAAAGAATTCACAAAGCCACCAATAAAAATTTTACTTGACGACATTAAAGAGGAAGAAGTTGGGCGCCGAGAAAGAGTAGGGAGAGGCGGTTCAATGACAAAGTCACCAATAAAAATTATAATTGACGACTTTATAGAGGAATAAGTTGGGCTTCGAGAAGGAGTAGAGAGAGGCGGAGGACTTGACCGTTCGTTCAGTTAGTCCATCGGTCAGTGTAGGATGGACTTGAGAGACATTTTTCTAGAGGACTTTGGCTCGGGCGATGTGTGCGAGGACCCAGGGGTGGTCATTGTTGTGGAGGTTGGTGTGACGGTTGCGATGGCGGGGGTGGCTGGCACGCTGGGTTGGTTGTTGCCTTGCTGCTGGATGTTGTAGGGGGATCCGTCCTCGCCTAGCAGCCAGTAGGTCGTGATGGAACCCTTACCCTGGGGGTCGGAAACACAACGACAGGGGATACATGAGGGTGAGGTGGAGATAGAGGGAGATTAACAAATAATGAGGAAAAGTGAAAGAATTTATGCGGTGGAACAAAACAGCAGTGGAAAGAGAAAGTTTGAGAAATAGATAGATAGATATATAGATAGATAGATAGATAAATAGATAGATAGATATATAGATAGAAAAAGATTAATATAAAAGGAGACAAATGTAGACGCAGAGAGAAAAAGAATGAGGTAGAGATAAATATTAAAATAAACATAATATTATTACATATTTGCACGATTAAAAGGATATTTTGATTACGTTTTCTCAAATGTTTTCTAACTATTAGTTAGTAGAAAAAAAATATAAAGATCTATGGTTCCAACACATTATAACAAACACGCCTTGCATCTGACCTTCATCTCAACTGGTCCCCGCATCTCCAGGTGGAATGTGCCAAATGTGACCAGAATGTCCCTGGTGAAAGGACTCACGTGGATCCTTAGAGCTGTAAAAGGGGGGGGGGACCAAGGGGGAAAGAGAACGTGTAAAATATGGTTTTAGGTAATTAATATATAAGAGGAAACGAATAACATAATTGTTTATTACCTGGGATGGGGTGTCTGTGCTAGCCACATAGGTTCCTTCCACCCCCACCCCTCTCCCGCAAAGTAAAACGTACATTATCAAGCACTAGAGATAGATTTATAGAAACACAGTTAAATATATAGATATAGAAAAGTAAATTAATATAGAAATATGTAGATAGAGAGAAAGATGGAGATAGAGAGAGATAGTGAGGGAGATAGGGATTGAGAGATATTAAGACTGACAAACAACCTGAGATTGGTTGCTTTTGCGAGAGAGAATAGAGGATGAGTTATATCTAATAGATTGCTATAAATCTCGGTCAAAGTGGAAATGCTTGAGGGTTAAGCCAAACGTCTCCTGTTTTTATTATTTTAAACTAGCTTTGTTGTTAGAGAAAGGACCACTTGAAAGTTTTCAAGATACCGACGATGCTAGAAGTCAGTAACTCACCATCAGTCCATTAGACTTCATCATGACGGTGTCATCAAACAGACAGTGCTTGGGAATCTTGAGGCTCTCTCCCTAATTCTTACTCTCTCTCCTCTCTTTCTCTCTCTAACTTCTCTCTACTTTCTCCCTTCCTCCTTCTCCCTGTACTCACGTAGTCCATTAGATTCCATCCTTGAGGACGTGTTGACGGTGTCACCAAGACAGACAGAAAAAAAGAGAGAGAGAGACAGAGAGAGAAGGAGAGAGAGACTAGACAGAAAAGATAGACAGACAGACCATGATTGAGATAGAGGATGGATTATATTCAATAAATTTCAATCAATTTTGGTTTAAATGGAAAACACGCCAGAGGATCAACACTAGTCAGGCATGTTGAAGGACAAGTTCGCTGTTCAGGGATGTACACACGATGTGGATATGGGGGTAGTTGACCCTTCTTAGAGGACGTGTTGACGGTGTCACTAAACAGACAGTACCTGGGCATCTTGAGGCCCTCTCTTTAGTTCTCTACCTCTCTCACTCTCTTCTTTCTCTCTTTCTCTCTCTAACTTCTCTCTACTTTCTCCCTTCCTCCTTCTCCCTGTACTCACGTAGTCCATTAGATTCCATCCTAGAGGATGTGTTGACGGTGTCACCAAACAGACAGTACCTGGGCATCTTGAGTATCTCTTCTTAATTCTTTCACTGTCTACGTCTTGTCTTTACCACCAAACATATCTCCCTACCCCCCCCCCTCTCTCCTCTCTTGACCTACTCCCTTCCCCTCCCCCTCTCTTCCTCTCTTGACCTACTCCCTCCCTCCCCCTTTCTACTCTCTTGACCTACTCCCTCCCACTCCCTCTCTCCTCTCTTCACCTACTCCCTCCCTTCCCCTCTCTCCTCTCTTGACCTACTGTTTCTCTCTCTCTCTTCCTTTCTCTCTATCTACTCCCTTCCTCCCTCCCTCTACTCACGTAGTCCATTAGATTCCATCCTAGAGGATGTGTTGACGGTTTCACCAAACATACATACTCCCTCCCCCTCTCTCCTCTCTTGACCTACTGTTTCTCTCTCTCTCTTCCTTTCTCTCTATCTACTCCCTTCCTTCCTGCCGTTACTCACGTAGTCCATTAGATTCCATCCTTGAGGACGTGTTGACAATACCACCAAACATAGCTCCCTCCCTCCCCTTCCCCCTCTCTCCTCTCTTGACCTCCTCCCTTCCTCCCTCCCTCTACTCACGTAGTCCATTAGATTCCATCCTTGAGGACGTGTTGACGGTGTCACCAAACATAGCTCCCTCCCTCCCCCCCCCTCTCTCTTCTCTTGACTCCTCCCTTCCTCCCTCCCTCTACTCACGTAGTCCATTAGATTCCATCCTAGAGGACGTGTTGACGGTGTCACCAAACAGACAGTACCTGGGCATCTTAAGGCCCACAACTCCTGCACACACAGGGCCTGAATGGAGGAAAGGGACATAATTTTATTTTTAAGGGACATAAATAACGTTTAAACCAGAGCTAGGGCTATTTGGTAGTATAGTCTTAATACAATAATTCAAAAAATATTTTCGTAAGAAGCAAAATACATAACATTAGACATAATTCGCCATTTTCATTAAAAATGAAACACCAGAGTTAAAAAACAACAACTAACATATACTATAAAAACCGACCAGAACAGACAAAGCCCCAGTGACGCATTCGCCTGGGCTTCCCCTGATCTAGTTTTAGCTCCACACAATACATATGATACATTCTAGCTAAATGTGGTATCTGGCAGGTCTTTTAGGAATCATCAATTTTAACGTGTTTTTATTCACAATAAAGACCTAATTTAAACAAATAAAGCTAAAGTTATTTTTGCGTTATTTATTAAAATTCTAGTTCATTTACAAAGGACTAGATCCTAGTCCTTAGATAAAGATTTACTTCGATCTCAGAGTTGTTGAAAAATACATAATACTCAGCTGTTGTGTTTTGATAAGGGTATGTTTCTTGATAGTATAGATCTTGGGATATGAGGATCATTTGGACTTTGATCAATATGAGATTAGATCTACATACACATGGGCTTTTTTTTTCGTTACCGAGACCTTAATGACATTAATAATACTTTGGACTTTGATGAATATGTGACAAGAATTACATTCACATTGTTTGATATTAAAACGAAAACAATTAAAAACAAAAACCCAGCTGCAAGTCAACATATGGGATAGCATTGTAGCGCAAGCTTCGTTTTTCTACATGCTACAGGTAGAGTCAAATGCTACAAGTAAGAGTAATTTATCTCCCCAGATAGCTTAGTGCAATATGTAATATATAATAATTATGTACCCCCCCCCCCCCCCCCCCCCCCCAAAAAACAAACAAAAAACCAAACAAACCCAAAAGGGCAAGAGACAAATAGAGAAAAAGAGATACGGAAATAGATAGATAGATAGATAGATAGATAGATAGATAGATAGATAGATAGATAGATAGATAGATAGATAGATAGATAGATAGATAGATAGATAGATAGAATTCGTAACTATAGAAAACAGAGGCCAGATAATTCAGCTGTTATTCGTAACTATAGAAAACAGAGGCCAGATAATTCAGCTGTTATTCGTAACTATAGAAAACAGAGGCCAGATAATTCAGCTGTTATTCGTAACTATAGAAAACAGAGGCCAGATAATTCAGCTGTTATTCGTAACTATAGAAAACAGAGGCCAGATAATTCAGCTGTTATTCGTAACTATAGAAAACAGAGGCCAGATAATTCAGCTGTTATTCGTAACTATAGAAAACAGAGGCCAGATAATTCAGCTGTTATTCGTAACTATAGAAAACAGAGGCCAGATAATTCAGCTGTTATTCGTAACTATAGAAAACAGAGGCCAGATAATTCAGCTGTTATTCGTAACTATAGAAAACAGAGGCCAGATAATTCAGCTGTTATTCGTAACTATAGAAAACAGAGGCCAGATAATTCAGCTGTTATTCGTAACTATAGAAAACAGAGGCCAGATAATTCAGCTGTTATTCGTAACTATAGAAAACAGAGGCCAGATAATTCAGCTGTTATTCGTAACTATAGAAAACAGAGGCCAGATAATTCAGCTGTTATTCGTAACTATAGAAAACAGAGGCCAGATAATTCAGCTGTTATTCGTAACTATAGAAAACAGAGGCCAGATAATTCAGCTGTTATTCGTAACTATAGAAAACAGAGGCCAGATAATTCAGCTGTTATTCGTAACTATAGAAAACAGAGGCCAGATAATTCAGCTGTTATTCGTAACTATAGAAAACAGAGGCCAGATAATTCAGCTGTTATTCGTAACTATAGAAAACAGAGGCCAGATAATTCAGCTGTTATTCGTAACTATAGAAAACAGAGGCCAGATAATTCAGCTGTTATTCGTAACTATAGAAAACAGAGGCCAGATAATTCAGCTGTTATTCGTAACTATAGAAAACAGAGGCCAGATAATTCAGCTGTTATTCGTAACTATAGAAAACAGAGGCCAGATAATTCAGCTGTTATTCGTAACTATAGAAAACAGAGGCCAGATAATTCAGCTGTTATTCGTAACTATAGAAAACAGAGGCCAGATAATTCAGCTGTTATTGGTGACTACACAGAACAGAGTGGTACATATTTCAGCTTGTTTTATTTTATTTTTACTTTAAAGGAATCACTGGGAAAAATGATGTGTTTTTTTTATAATTTTTTGAAACTGCATCTGGCTACTATTTTTGATTCTTACCTTGTATACATCAAAGTTGTCTATGGTGGAATCGAATACTGTATAGAGATCGTTCAATAAATCAACTACCTGTGAAAAGAGAATGTTGTGTATCGATTAGAAAAAACTGTAGAATTTACAGTTTCTTGTAATTAAAATATTAATATCGCATTTATGTGTTTTGCTAGTGCTGTGGCCTCTATTCTAACATGAATGTTAACATTTTACAATAAATATACCTTTGCCTGTCACTGAGGAAAAGGTACTGCATATCCCATGGTGGACATTTTTTTTATAATCATATTCTGCAGATGTAATTTAGAGTTACATTATGTCTAAAAATAAAATAAAACATTTTGAATAAAAACGGTTATTTTTAAACTTCAAAGGATATTGTTGTCCAACATAGCATATATAGATCTGGAAGAAAAAAAATTAAAATCTCGTTGCTTCAGTGCAATGTGTATAATCTGGTTCATCTTCTTGCGTTCATTACTAGCAGTATCAGGATAAACTAACAAAGGCTTTGTAGACCTATCATTTGAAAGAAAAGGGCGATTTCTTAATGGTCTTCAGACATTGGATATTATCGTACATAGATCCCAAGACAGTTGTGCATGTTTCCACACATAGATAGTCAGGAGATACATGGACTTTTGTCTCTGTCACTCATATTAATATCCTGACACCGGCATATCCTGTGGGGGTTGATATTTGGAAATAAGATAGTTCATCCGAGATGATGACTTTCCGAAAAACCGCGGATGTCACTGACCTAGATTGTCACATTGTCACATTGTCACCTTTTGACACTAAACTAATTCTACCTGCATAGGTGTACTGGCAGCCGAGAGAGCGGTGGAGCCACCAATGTCAATGAACTAGATTGTCACATTGCCAAACTGTCACGTGTCACCACTAGACCAACCCTACCTGCATAGGTGTACTGGCTGCCAAGACAGGACTAGACTAGACATACCTGCATAGGTTTCCCTGGCGACATAGACTGCGGTGGAGCCACCAATGTCAATGAAGTAGATAGGTACAATGCTACACTCTGATGTGAAAACACTAGACTAACCCTACCTGCATAGATGTACTCGTGTCCGAGAGAGCGGTGAAGCCACAGATGTCACTAAAGTAGATGGTCACATTGTTACATTGTTACATTGTCACCTTTTAACACTAGACTAACCCTACCTGCATAGATGTTCTAGTGGCTGAAAGAGCGGTGAAGCCACATGTGTCACTGACCTAGATAATCGCATTGCCAAACTGTCACGTGTCATAACGACACTAACCCTACCTGCATAGATGTACTGGCGGCCAAAACGGGATTAGAATAAACCTGAGGGTCAAGAGAGCGGTGGAGACACAGATGTCACTGAAGTAGACGGTCACATTGTAACTAGACTAGATCTACCTGCATAGGTGTACTGGCTGCCGAGAGAGCGGTGAAGCCACAGATGTCACTGAAGTAGACGGTCACATTGTCACATAGTCACCTTTTAACACTAGACTAACCCTACCTGCATAGGTGTACTGGCGGCCGAGAGAGCGGTGAAGCCACAGATGTCACTGAAGTAGATGGTCACACTGTCGTACCACTCTGCCTTGATGGTCTCTCCCCTGATCAGCTGAATGGCCACAGAACTGGAAAAATATACATAAATAGTGAGGGATTCATTTAGAAGACGGACGATTTGAAACAAAGGTTAAATGTCGTTACCTCAGAATGCAATTGTCCTATGTCCACATCTTTAAAAATTAAAGTTTTTATCGCAAAAAAAAGGCTCTGTTAACGGTTGACTTTTATCGATATAAATTTGGTAGCTTGGTTCATAAAGGACTACCAACTGTATGAATTTGTCGTATGTCCTATGAAGGTATGGAAAAGGCAGCTTTTAATTGTCGTAAATCCAACCTTAATATCATTGTCACTGTGTAAACGAGTTCTAAATTTAATAGGAATCGTAAAAGTGAAATTCTCAGCACACTTCAAACTCTTTAAGTATGACATGCAGAAACAGACTGGGCTATTAAAAAAGTTGTATAGTTTTCTGACAATGACTTAAGCTACTGAAAAAAATATTAGTGTAAAAAAATTGTGATAAGAAATGATTAAATCCAAGCAACACTCTAACCAAATTCCTGACCCTCTATGTACATGGACAGGTAAAAACACCTTACCGTGGCAACATGTTGTAGAGTACCACCCTTCTAAGTACA
>RQTK01000877.1:3490-14956 GCA_003991915.1 Elysia chlorotica
GTGTTTACGGATACATTACTCTACCTCCTTGATAACGTGTTTACGGATACATTACTCTACCTCCTAGATAACGTGTTTACGGATACATTACTCTACCTCCTTGATAACGTGTTTACGGATACATTACTCTACCTCCTAGATACCGTGTTTACGGATACATTACTCTACCTCCTAGATAACGTGTTTACGGATACATTACTCTACCTCCTAGATAACGTGTTTACGGATACATTACTCTACCTCCTAGATAACGTGTTTACGGATACATTACTCTACCTCCTAGATAACGTGTTTACCGATACATTACTCTACCTCCTAGATAACGTGTTTACGGATACATTTCTCTTCCTCACACATTTTAATGTTACTAGAAGGTGTACATTTACATTCCATGCCTTTGTTAATGATTTAACGTTGTATGTTTAGAGTAACTTCAAAGCGAACCTTATTAATACATTTATAGTGCATTTTACCATCATTATTACATGTACTATACTTACTCACATTTTTGAAACTTTTTATGTAATACGCAATCACTTATCCAGAGTGATAAGGAATGAATGCTAAGTTCTTTTTTTTTAAATTAATGTTTACTTAGATACAACTATGATTAAGTAAAACTTTTGCTAATTGTGTTGCTACATGTATATTTGTATAACTGTTTATAATTATATCTTCATCTTGCAAAGCCTGTGCTTGACAATTGAAATTGAATTCTTTACCTCCTAGATAACGTGTTTACGAACACATTTTTTTACATTTTTTATGTGAAACAATGGGGATACCGATGTTTTTGTTTGACTTAAAGACTGGAGCACTTAGGAGTATAAATGCTCAAGCAGATATATTTTGTCCCACCTACCAAGATATCCACCCTCACCCGTTCGCTACTCCCTATGTTCTAACTCTCACATAAGACGGAGAATATTTGTCGGTTCAAACTAAGTTTTGGCAATCTGTGATTTTTTTTCAATGATAAAGGAGACAATGGCATGTCATTTTTAATGTAGCATTCACATGGATCTCACAGTAAAAATGGTAAACCCAGTTCTGAAAGAAAGAAAGTCGGAACAAATGTTTTTCAATATAGAAAACACATCTGATGAAGGTATGTTGTATGTTATTTAGACCAAATATTTTAAAGGAAGGTTTTGACTATTTAAGAAAAGCGGAAGTCTATGTTTTTATACTGTATGTCTATCCATTTATTGTATAAGCCATTGGTCTTAAATATGCAATATATTTATTTCAAAAATTAAAATAAAATTTCCTACTCTCTTTCCCCCACTCTACTCCATGCCTGTCTCTCTCTGTCTGTCTCTCTCTCTCTCTCTCTCTCTCTCTGTCTCTCTCTCTCTCTCTCTCTCTCTCTCTCTCTCTCTCTCTCTCTCTCTCTGTCTCTCTCTCTCTCTCTCTCTATCTCTCTCTCCTTTCTCTTCTCTCTCTCTCTCTCTCTCTCTCTCTCTCTCTCTCTCTTTCTCTCCCTCTTTCCCTTCATAACTATTATTATCCCCTTGAAAATCACGCTAAAATCACATCGACCTGGCGGCTATCCCATGTTTATTAATCCTATATGTAGAAGAATGTACCAGGTAGGATTTGAGCCACAAACCTCCTGCTTCTAAACCAAGAGCTCTACTACCCCGGCAAATTTATCTTGCAAGTGAAAGGAGACCGCATGGTAAGGTTGGGAGTGCCGTCATTTATGCCATCTTAACTTTTCGCATCTTTTCGTTCTTCTTCCAATCGCAATATGTTGGTTACTGAGTAGATCTAGATATAGGTTTGTGATTTCTTCTTCTAATTCATTATGGAGCATAAAACGCACACGAAAATAAAGAAGAATAAGAATAACAACTACACTCTATGAGATAAAAGCCGCACTGCACTCACACACATTCACACACACACACATACACACACAAACAAGCAAAGAGTCGATATGTCTAAGCCTTTAACTTT
Source organism: Elysia chlorotica (assembly GCA_003991915.1). NCBI lineage: Eukaryota > Metazoa > Mollusca > Gastropoda > Plakobranchidae > Elysia > Elysia chlorotica. The sequence goes on from RQTK01000877.1 coordinate 5,453, forward strand.
TGCGACCTTAAAAACTAACGTCACATTTACGTCACAAACAAGGTCCAAGTCGTAAGTGTAAATAGAGACCTTGTGAAGACGGAGTCCACATGTAAGGTAATCTACATCGGCATCGAATCCTAGCGCTATTCAAGACATTAGGGAGCCAATGAGCGTTCAGAAAACTCCATGTCTAGGGGGACGTGATTATGTAATCTGTAATCGTCCTATGAATCGCAAACACTCGAATGTCTTTGTGGGAGGGGACATTGGAGGAAGTTGCAAGGGTCATAACTCCGTTTTACTGTCCCATCGCGGCCATTGCGCAGACCAGCACAGTTCTCAACCAATATCAGTGGTTATTTTACGTGCTTAAATATAAAGACATAAAGACGAGAGGGTAACGTGACTTTTGTCTCAGTAAATCTCATTACACTTCACATGCACTGACACTGGTACAAGCAGTAGGGGGCCAGGCGATCTGAGGGGGCGATGTTTGTCTTTTCCTGCTAAGCGTCAAACTTAGTAACTATATTGGTCCCAAGTCTAAAGTCTGACAATTGTACGTGCTGCCACACAGACACAGTGTCAACCGGTGATATGCTACTGACACCGACACAGACAGAAAACGATGAAATCGGACAAAAACGTTTTGATAGATCGTTGGATTCGGATCAGGGACCTATTAATTAGGAGACCAACGCACTATCACACTGGCATAAAACTCAGAGTACATGTGGCGGTCAAGAGACTGTATTTAAAATATAGTACATTTAAACAATGACACACGAATTGACTTTTCCTGTTACAGTGAAAAACTTGCACCCCATTTCTAGCGCTCCGAAATGACATACAGTAGAAAGCATATTCAGCGTTCGGATCGCTGATCGAATACGATACAACAGGTTTTGCGATCCACGCGTGATTATGGGTGACATAATCACACCCCTTCGGCATTGGGCTCTGCGACTGCTCATTGGCTCCGTTAGTCAAGAGTTAAGCCATGATTGGTCGCCGGTGCAGATTCCTTAATCTTTGTTTTAACTATTGCTCCATTTATGGCAAGACTTCTTTAGCATTGCTGCTGATGTTGTACGTTAAGAAACCAACTTAACCCCCCCCCCCCTCTCTCTCTCTCTCTCGACCCATCCCCTTCCCCAAAAAAAGAAGGTCATTGTAAAGAACACATATATGATCCTCCAGAATTTTTTTTGTAATGTGTGTGTGTGTGGGGGGGGGGGCGGATTGCTTAGTTGTTAGTGCGCAGGCCTTAGGCGTATGAAGTTCATAGTACGAATCTCAGCAAGACGAACTCACACATACCCCTCAACCCTGAACTCTTGATAATGTGATATAGTTATACAGAAAAACAAGGGATCGCAAAGTTGACCAGCGGTTGTTATTAGTTTGTCCATGCGTCGGTAGTGAAATATCAATGAGTTCACTCGGATACTTTGCTTTGCCTCGAAATATCCTTGCCTCAATCTCAGTACTAATCCCGATGGTTCCTTCCTCCTATCCCACAATCTTTCGTTAATGAATTTCTTGACGGGTTTCATTCACCGATGGGTTTGTGCTTGTAGGACTGAAGAGAGAGAGAGAGAGAGAGAGAGAGAGAGAGAGAGAGAGAGAGAGAGAGAGAGGGAAGAGAGAGAGAGAGAGAGAGAGGGAGAAAGAGAGAGAGAGAGAGAGAGAGAGAGAAGGATAGAAAAAGGAGAGAAAGAGAGAGAGGGAGAGAGGGAAGGGAGAAAGAGAGAGACCAATAGAAGCGAAGAGAGAGGAGGAAGAGAGAGAGAGAGAAGGAGAAAGAGAGAGAGAGTGAGGGAGAAAGAGAGAGAGAGGGGGGAGAGAAGCAGTGTATAATTATCTACTTCAGTGCTGTTGTTTGTTTTTTTGTTGTTGAAAACAATCATGAATCAAGCCCTAAAAGCAAAAACATCATAGTATTCTTTTGAAATAAAGATTTTCGTCTTTCGATTGTGCGCTTTATTTTTTTTTAAAGACTAGAATACATCGTATCGAAACGATAGCGGAGAAAAAAAAGCAAGGCAGACAGACAGAAAGACAGACAGACAGACAGACAGACAGACAGACAGACAGACAGACAGACAGACAGACAGATAGATAGATAGATAGATAGATAGATAGATAGATAGATAGATAGATAGATAGATAGATAGATAGATAGATAGATAGATAGATAGATAGATAGATAGATAGATAGATAGATAGATAGATAGATAGATAGATAGATAGATAGATAGATAGATAGATACAAGGAAAAAAAGAGAGGGGGAGGAGAGAGAGACCGTGACTTAGAGACTGACGAAGCTAAGAGAGAAAGGGAGAGCGGGGAGAAAGAGAGAATTTTAGATAGAGACTGAGAGAGAGTGAGAAAGATAAAGAAATGCTAAAAGACGGTTTCCATCATTAAGAAAGACATTAAGAGAGACAGTGTTGGTCCAGTGTCTCTGTAATCTCAGCCTGCTATCTGTGAACATAGAGCTTTTAACCCGTGCATCGGCTTAGTGTCAGAAACCGATGGATGTGTCTCTGTCTATCCCAACTCTCTCTCTCTCTCTGTCTCTTTCTCTCTTTCTCTATCTCAACCCTCTCCCTCACTCTCTCTCTGTCTGTCTCTATCTGTCTATCTATCTATCTATCTATCTATCTATCTATCTATCTATCTATCTATCTATCTATCTATCTATCTATCTATCTATCTATCTATCTATATATCTATCTATCTATCAACCGATAGATCTCTCTCTATCTACATAATTATCTATTCGTCGATCTTTCTATGTCTGCCTCTTTGTTTCCCATTCTCTCTTTCTGTCTCTCTTACCCCTCTGTATGTCTTTGTCACTGCCTCTGCCTCTGTCTCTCTTTCTCTATTTATGTATCAATTGAGATAAAGTTTCCATTTATATAAACCTATTAATTCGACGCTAAAATACCATGGTGTAAATCATGATTTGGACAAAGGCCATCATCCCTTTAGTATTGTACTAAAAAATCGCCATTGACATTTTGCACGCTCTTTTTCTAAGCAGTTGTGTGTGATTGGTTTCGGCTTTTTTTTTTTTAAATGTTAAAAAAAAGAAAAAAAAATTGTCGCCCTAAGGTTTCTGAAAACTTGATCAGCGTCAGGATTTTTTTTTTATTTTGACAAACCATTCCTTACAACTTATGACTACCTTTGTTATTATGACGTATAATTATATTACTTAAGACGATGGATACTATAATGCCATTTCTATATTACAAAAAATAAGCTCAATTTTTTACCACCTCTACAGGATTAACTATATCACCGATCATCTTAAAATTTTTCATGAATATGGGATAGAGGGAGACAGATAAGACAAATTTTCCCTTTCTACGCACGGGGAGTGGGTAAGATTATGTTAATTCATTTAGTTTTCTTTATAGTATGGGGTGGGGGAGATATAGAGGAAAGAAGTGCAGGTGGTAGGATTGCATAGTTTTAAACTGGGAGTATTACCTTATTGGTATTCTAATTAGGTTTCACCGTTCCCTCTACTACCATGACTATTGTAGCCCCTACCGCCACCACCATATTAACTACCACAACCATTACTACCACCTCTGCAGGAGTTATTATTAATAATTAGTTGATATTGCCACTATTACTATTACTAGCATAACTATATTATTATCATTATCATCGTTTCCACCACCAATGCGACCACCAACCTTGCCATCATAACCACTATCACCATTGCCAGTATCACCTCTACAACCACCATCACCATTGTTTCTACTACCATCCCATCTATTACTGCCACAACCATACTCATTGCAATAACTATTTTCAATTATGTATGCCTTATAATTTATTGGAAAATTATGTATTTATTGTTTGTTTTTGTTTTTTTTTTGTTTATTTTTGTTTATTTTTATTTATTTTTTTTTTTTTTTTTTTTTTTTTTGGGGGGGGGGGGGGTTGGCTCTAAGAGTTTTGTTCAGGAATAGGTGTTTTTGCACTTATAGGCCATCTTTTAAGCTTTTTCTGGGCTGTTTTGTATAGAATTATTTTATCAACAGTAATCGGGGTTACCGCGTACGAAGATTATATTCATATTTGTAAACTATACAGGGTTTTGGTGAATAAAAATCTATGGAGGGTGCTTTCCGAATGCATTCTCTTCTATCAGTGTTCTTTGGAACAATCTTTAGACACAGATTATAGAGTCACTTTGGTTTTTACTTCAACCAGTGTCCAAAGCTCATCCCTCTCTTATTAGCATTTTGCCTTTTTCATTTATATAGGACACATGTTTAGACGTCTTATCGACTATTAATAAGCAAAACAATACTTAGGTTGTCCTATCACATGTATATTTTCCATGCAATATTTATCTTTATAACTTGGCATTCGAAAATATTTTTTCAATAATACGGTTAAAGAAGCAGAAACGCTTAATGGTCTAGATTACATTGTAGATAAGGAAACACAAATGGAAAACCTGACAAGCATATACTTTTTATTATTGTTGTTACCATTGGTATCATCATCACCAATGTAACTGTTTTTATTATCATGATTTAGTATTTCTATAATAACCACTATAATTATTAATGTTATCACCATCACTATCAGTATTATTATCATTACTATCATCACCATCACCACAATTGTTATTATTAACATCACTTCTACGACCATCGTCATTACCACCATAAAAATTATTGTTAATAATACCACCACAATAATTTTCACTGTTATTGCCATCCTCGTTCCTCTTTGTATTGCTATTGTGACAATTGTGGTTGCTTACATGATCACCATCATAAATATTTTCATCATTGTTATTATAAAATGGCACTATAGCTTGATACTAATGTGATTATAAATATTCTTGTCTTTGTTGTTCCTTCCATGGATACTGTGTGTGTCTCTCTCTATTTTCATTGTCGTATCCTTTTTAGAGTGCCACTATTATCGCCATACTTAGTTTTTTATTCTCAATCTTTCTGCTGTCTCCAAAGTTTATGTTGTCAAGTCGAAGAAAGAAAAAAAAGGAGGGAGGGAGGGGGTGTACTCAGTGTTGTAGTTTTCAACATTTTGGTCATGGATTTAGGTTTATAGGCCTACCTCTTCTTGACACACTGACCGTTTGAGAATGTATGGGAATGGCCAGGATGTATGGTTTCCTTCTGGCGGGTCCACTTCCCCCCTTTAGTTGGGGCGCTTCTGCCGTCGGGGAGTATCTTGTTTTGTCTGGGACAAAGTTTTGCCATTGGCTGTCCAGTCATGATTTGTAGTATTTCGTTAATAAAAATAATGATTAAAGATCAACAGCAGAATTACGGACAATAGATCTAATAGTATTGTAGCAGCAAAATTACCGGCCATGGACAAATTTCTAAAGACCATAGGAGAAAAGAAAAACGAAAGAAAAAACATAGTTACATTAATGGAATCATTAGCAGCATCACTAAGTATAAAAACCCGAAACAAAAGCAACACCAGGCAAGACCTTACGGAATCGACCAAGAAAAAAGGACCAACCCAATGCCCAGATCTTCCGGATCTCAGGTCACCGTGCCATCGAAGGGAACAAAATGCTGATCAACAAGCCAAATTAAGACTCAGTTCTAATACATGAAAAAAGAAAGGTCTGGCATCTATTGAAGAAAAAAACTTAATAAACTAGTACAAAAACAAAGAGTGGCAACACAAAGGAATATTCTTCCACGCTATCGCCCCACAGGTAGCTAAAAATGTACTCAACTTCAAAACCACAATCAATAAAATCAATAGAGCCAGACTTGGAGACCAAAGCCCTAAGAATTTCAGAAAATGCGAATAATATTGTGGCACCACACCATACAAGATGCAACATATCATAGAAACATGTACAGCCCACACCACAACAAGAAACACACTAAAGAGTTAATGCACAAAAGTAAACATCAAATGTGTGGCAGAAAAAATACTCAATCCAAGAACACCCCCTCCCTTCCTTTCCCCATCTCACAAATAGGAAGAAAAGTTTGCTTTAATTCTGCAGATGCAGAGTTTTGGTTCAACGTCAGCTAAATCTTTCTTAGCGTTAAATTTGTATAGCAGGTTCTTGTTGCTGTTAAAGTTTGTTTGTTTTATGTAGCTGGCTTTCATTGTATTTCTGTGAATTATTGTATGTAGTTTGTGGTGTGGGAAAGTGCCTGTCATGCATATAAAGACCCTTGCGATGTTGGTTGAGACGTTCATGCTAAATGGTGAGTTGAACCAAGTTATTTTCTTCTTTCTATTGTTGCTTTGTTGTTTGTTCGTATCTTTTGAATTTCAATCAGCACTGAAAATTGATTGTTCGTCAAAACTACAGATCTAAATCTAGTGAAAACAACGTTTGACTATTCCACTAAAAACATCGCCAGTCACGGAGAGAAGGCGTGAATTGAGATTAAGACCCTTATGAGCAAATCGGAAATGTTTATAAAAAATCTACGCTGGAGAACATGTTTCTTTCTAAACCCACAAAGTAAACAGCAAAATAGGGAAACATATGGCTTTAATTCTACCACTACACTACCTCCAATTTTACCATAACTTAAATATTTTGCGAAACGAACTTACAAAATTAATTCAGAGCATTAGGTTTACAAGAAAAGAAAATGCATTCTAATAGCAAAACAAGAAAATTGTAGACCGTATTAAAAATATGAACATCGCAGCTCAGAAAACGAACTACTAGTACTACAAAACAAAACCCGCTGAGTATGAACCGCTGTTAATGAAGGAAACAGATAATTTATTCAAAAAATCTAGCAAATCAAGAAAGGAAAAAAAATTACCGAGGCTGACAAACGCATTATGGACAAGCTTTCACTAGCATACCGAATTAACACCACCGCCCAGAGAGAGAGAGAGAGAGAGAGAGAGAGAGAGAGAGAGAGAGGTCTTCATCGCACTCAGAGATCATAAAGATCATTTCAGAAATAAACCAACCTGCCGCCTCATCAATCCTTGCAAACCTGAGTTACGGAAGCTTAGTAAGCAACTATTAGAAAGAATCGTAAAACATGTCAAACCCAACTCCACCACTGGAGAAAAACAAGAGACGTAATCAATTGGTTCGAGAACACCATGGACAAGAACAAATCAGTGGGGTTTTTCATTCGACATCTGCAATTTATATCCCTCTATTACTAATGAACAACTCCAACACCTTGATAAAGCCTGTAGAGAGTCGATGGACTTACCACCTGCGCATTACCACCGAAACAAGCAGAGACAATAAATAAAGAGATAGGTAAAATCTTCAAATGCGATGAGCTAAACGTAACTATAGAAGCAAATTAAAAAATCGCGTACATCTTCGACGTGATCCTCGACATAATAAAGTGATAGCTACAAACCCTTTGAAAAACACAACTATATTAAATATATACGCAAGCACAGCAACTATCCCCAACCCCCAAACCATAAAGAAAAACCTACCAAATAGCATAAAATAATTATCGGATTAATACTAGCTCAAAGAAATGAGGAGATATTTGAACATGCCAGCACAACCTACAACGGTGCGCTAAAAAGAAGTGTTTTTGACTACTGTGTTTCATTGTTGATCTAAAATCAAAAGACGCGTATAGCAACAAGACAAAAAAAGAAAAGGAAAATAATTTGTTTCTATCCAGTATTTAGCATGAAAGGCTCCACCAACGTCAATACAATAAAAGTCAGCTACAGTGGCTCTTCAACATAAAACAAACAAAAATGGATCACAACAAGAACCTACCAGAAAAGTTTAACGATAAGAGAAAAAGCTGACGATGAACTCTGTAACTAAAATTACAGGAAACTGCCCTCTGAATGGCAACTGCCTAGTAAAATGTGTTGTATATAAAGCCACAGTCGAGGAATAAAAAACAAAACAAGAAAGAAACATACAGAGGGCGAATTGAAAACGAGCTTAAAACAAGGTACGACTCACACAAAATTAAAACAGGATAATGATCTGGACACTGTAAAACAACAACACAAAACACCAAATACAGTAGGAAATCATAAGACAAGTAAAACCGTACACACCAGCAAAAAAGCATTAAAAGACAAGTTCCAAATGCTCATGAGGAGATCAACATTAAACCAAAGAAAGGAGATATTTTCCCACTGCGTACACAGAAAACGTTTTCTGGTGTCAAAGGCAAACAAGAAACAAGTCACCAAACGAGAGAAGCAGCTCCAAACTCTAGAGTCGCGACAGGCATTTATTTTTTTATCATATATAATTAGAAGGATAATCTGATCCTGATTTTGCTTTAACCGTTGTCAGCATTAGTTTGATGTAAGGAGGAGGTATGACGTTTTAGCTACGAAGGCGTCGATACGGCCTCATTTATATCACGGCACACGGTTCTGTCAGGTTCTGTTCCTCTGTTTTGTAAGCGCGGTTAAAACTTTAGAACAAAGGATTCTCTAGAATATTGTGTCTGAACAACCAATGAAATAATCTCTTTAAAAAAATACACATTATTTTCTAGAATGTCAGACAATTAACCTTATTTTGGTCAGCTAATCTGTAAATTATAAAAATTACATTTTAATAAACACCCATAAACGATTTTTGGTACTAATACGCCAATCTGCATGTAATGGATTATAATCTGAAAGACATCAAAAATGATAATTTTTGCTTTGTTTTGTTTTTGCTTTATTTGTTGTTGGTTGCTTTTTTTTCGTTTCGCTTAAACTACATCAAATAATTGTTATTCAAATAATTGATTTGACATACAATAAAGACTTGAGCTACCGTAACTCTTACGTTAAAATTATTATGCGATTTTTATAGGACAATAACCTGAAAAAACTGGGAGGTTTTCGGTTCATATTAATTATTATCATTCTACAAGGACATTAATTTTTGAAATATTGTATCATTACAATACAATTTTGGCTGATGATTTCTTTTAACTACAATAAAACTGACTCTACAAAATATTTATTTACTGTACGCTTTGGTCAGACAAGAATCTAAAATACACAAGATACGTATGCCGTTTCCTTATTTTTTAAATCATATTGTACTATAACCTATGGGGACATCATTATATTTTATCATTTATCTATAAAGCCATTTTCAGGATTTGTTATCCCATAAAACTCACGCTTCAAACCTTTTACTCTAAATTTTTACATGACAATAACTTTACATAATAACTACTTGGATCTGTGGGGATTCGCGATTTATCATCAAAACGCCTTTTACTGGCCCTAACTATCTGTTATGTCTCCTCTTTCTCGGGGTATCGGCCAAGTGTTTTTAGTGCTAACACCTCACAATCACCTGTAGCCGGGACCATAAAACTTTGCAAGAGAACACCACACACATTTCTAATTCTGATCCTAAAGTCCCGTGGGCCTTAATGCTTAATACTAGTCCTGGGGGTGTATGGTCCAAGTGGGCATATTATGAGGATCTGCCAACAGAGACAGGGTGGGTGGGTGAGTGGTTGGGGGACCGGGGGTGGGGGGCGGGGGGGGGGACGGCGGGC
>RQTK01000877.1:15078-26053 GCA_003991915.1 Elysia chlorotica
TCTCTCTCTCTCTCTCTCTCTCTCTCTCTCTCTCTCTCTCTCTCTCTCTCTCTCTCTCTCTCTCTCTCTCTCTGTTTCTCTCTCTCTCCCTCTCTCTCGCACTATCTTTCCCTCTCTCCTTCTCTTTTGCAGTGTGTTTAAGTGTCAAAGGCTATTCTCGGGGCCCGTTCACGATATATCTTAGTAGCCGTAAAGAAAACACCCAAACAACCAAGCAAAAGCAAGCAACGAACTTAACCAGCCATGAAAGCGTGAATTTTTAGTCCAAACTTCCAAAAGACTGCTTTCATATCCGCGTGTTTCTGTACACTTAGAAGGCTTATGTAACAGATTGAAGTAATTTTCAACCCCTGCGGTATGTACCTAAAGCTGCCAACCCTAGCCAGCAAATCAATGTGACGTTTGAGTTTGAGTTTCAGTTAGTCTAGCACTATATTGGCTATATTGAAGACGGGCACCAAGACTACGTCTGACAATTTTATGTGCCGCCAAACACGAGACACGATGAAGAGACTCAGCCGGTACCATTGCACTGACAACAACTTAACCAGTTACAGGAGACGAAATCGAAAAAATACATTTTTTAATCGTTGGATTCGAACTTCCCAATCCGGAGACCAGCGTTCCACCACTTGAGTTAGTACACCCTCCCCCTGCCCCCTCCCCTCCCCAATGTGTGCACTTGCAGCCAACAAATGTTGCATACTAATGGATTGCAGTAGCAGTATTGTTGTCACTATGCTCTCTGACATGCAGTTCTCTCCCCCTGCCACCTGCTTCGCTCCCCTTAACGGTGGAAAGTGCTGGCGAGAACGCTCGCAGAAAGTTCATAAAATATTCATGAGCCCCAAAGAATTATGAATATCACGCCCCTGGGTACGGTTTTATGCCATAAGATAGGGAGAGAGCGAGAGAGAGAGAGAGAGAGAGAGAGAGAGAGAGAATATCATCCTGTTAGGTCCGCACCCAGGCATCGCAAAGTAAAAGCCAAGTCTCCAAATAAACAGGAGTGGATACATTTTCGCAGTATGAGGGTAACAATGATCTATTTGTATTAAATCATTACCGTAGTTAGAACAGAATATAACAGACATAGTACTTTCCGCTTAGCTTACTTAATCTAAACAGAACAAAATGAAAACTGATCCAAGTATGCCTAATAGTTTAAGGATATACTGCACCTACTTCCAAAATGTAAATGTTTGTCTACTTGGTGGCTTTGCATGTTATTTTTGGAAGCCTGAGTGCGCTCATTTCTATTTAAAATCTGGACCTAATTAGAAGGTACGTGCACTACCCACTAAGCTACCCCCCCCCCCCCTTGAGAAAACTCCCGCCTGTTCTGTCCAAACGTCAATCTACCTTTTTAGCGTTTCTTATTTTAGAAAAGCGTGCGTCATGCCCGATTGACTTACTTAGTTTAATATTGTAACACATCTGCATCATATTGCCAGATATCGCCACATGTATATTAACTCATTAAACTTTAGCAGACGCTGTCAGGGATCGATGCGAAAGATGGGGTTACTATATGTATACCACAAAGGAAATGATGGGGTTACTATATGTATACCACAAAGGAAATGATGGGGTCACTATATGTATACCACAAACCTGATTCACTATGAAGAGAATTCAGAAAATCCAAAATAAAGCAGCCAGACTTATAACACTGAGTAAACAAGCAGATCACATTCATGAAATTTTACAAAAACTACACTGGCTGCCAATAAAAGAACGGATTCATTTCAAGATTCTCTGCTTGGTATTTAGATGTTTGAATCAGAGCTCACCCTGTTATCTGTCAGAGCTCATTGAAAAATATATACCATCTCGCAGTTTGAGATCTGCAACTGCCAATCAACTTGTTATTCCAAGATCAAGAACTTTACTTGGGGAAAGAGCCTTTTCCATCTGTGCTCCAAAGCTTTGGAATGTGTTGGATGTAGAAATTAAACAGTCACCATCTTTGGACCATTTCAAGTCAAAACTAAAAACGTTCTTGTTTAGAAAAGCATTTACTTAGGACGATGTTGTGGTATCTCTGGGATTCATAGATAGAATGTGTGTGTGTGTGTGTGTTCAGATAGTATGTGAGTGTTTTTATTAATGTTAAGCGCCATAGAGCACTACTGTGGATTTTGGCGCTTTATAAGTGAATTATTATTATTATTATTATGCCTAATAGTTTAAGGATATACTGCACCTACTTCCAAAATGTAAATGTTTGTCTACTTGGTGGCTTTGCTTGTTATTTTTGGAAGCCTGAGTGCGCTCATTTCTATTTAAAATCTGGACCTAATTAGAAGGTACGTGCACTACCCACTAAGCTACCCCCCCCCCCCCCCCCCCCCTCCATAGACGTCCCCCCCCCTCCCTTATAGCCACCCCTTCCCCCCCCCCCCCCTTTGAGAAAACTCCCGCCTGTTCTGTCCAAACGTCAATCTACCTTTTTAGCGTTTCTTATTTTAGAAAAGCGTGCGTCATGCCCGATTGACTTACTTAGTTTAATATTGTAACACATCTGCATCATATTGCCAGATATCGCCACATGTATATTAACTCATTAAACTGTAGCAGACGCTGTCAGGGATCGATGCGAAAGATGGGGTTACTATATGTATACCACAAAGGAAATGATGGGGTTACTATATGTATACCACAAAGGAAATGATGGGGTTACTATATGTATACCACAAAGGAAATGATGGGGTCACTATATGTATACCACAAAGGAAATGATGGGGTTACTGTATGTATAAAAACAAAGGAAATGATGGGGTTACTGTATGTGTACCGCAGAGGAAATGATGGGGTTACTGTATGTGTACCGCAGAGGAAATGATGGGGTTACTATATGTATACCACAAAGGAGATGATGGAGTTACTGTATGTATAAAAACAAAGGAAATGATGGGTTTCTATATGTATACCACAAAGGAAATGATGGGGTTACTATATGTATAACACAAAGGAAATGATGGGGTTACTATATGTATACCACAAAGGAAATGATGGGGTTACTATATGTATACCACAAAGGAAAGGATGGGGTTACTATATACATAACACAAAGGAAATGATGGGGTTACTATATACATAACACAAAGAAAATGATGTGGTTACTAGATCAAAAATAACACGATGGGGTTACTGTTAATGTGAAGATCCCCAAGAAAGGCGCCCGCAGCGACTGTAACAACTGGCGCGGAATCACCCTGCTGTCAATACCAAGCAAGATCCTGTCCAAGATCATCATCCAGAGGATCTCAGAAGCAGTCGACCAACAGCTTAGAAACGAACAGGCAGGCTTTCGTAAAGGGAGGGGATGCTGTGACCAGATCTTCACCCTTAGAAATATCATTGAACAGTGCGCAGAGTGCGCAACTTTGTGGAATTTGAGAAGGCCTTCGACAGCATCCACAGAGACAGCCTATGGAGGATCCTGCGTGCATATGGAATACCGGAGAAGATTGTCCTCATCATAAAGAGCTTATACAGCAACTTCAGGAGTAGAGTTGGCAACAGCAGCACCAGCTTCGAAGTGAAGACTGGCGTTAGGCAGGGATGCGTGATGTCAGCACTGCTTTTTAACATCACCATAGACTGGGTCATGAGACGAACAACACAGGATAAATCAAGGGGCATCAGATGGAACCTGTTTTCAACACTGGAAGATCTGGACTTTGCAGAAAGGGGAATGAAACTGTTGACCAACATGCCAAGGATGCCCTTTCTAGACGTGAAACTAAGGAGCACCGTCTAGACTGGGCAGACATAAAACCCACTATCAATAACTATATCAATAACCTATGGCAAAAACATTGGAACACACAGGTAGATAACAAATTGCACCGTTTTCTGCCGAACCTAAAGGAAAACCTTCCTAACAGAACAAATCCAAATAGGAAACACGAAACAGTTATGAGCAGATTACGCATCGGCCATACTTGGCTCACACATGTCTATTTATTAAAAAATGAGGATGCTCCTTTTTGCTATGCTTGTGACAGCCCTTACACTGTCCAGCATATTTTAATTGAATGCGCAGATTTTGCTGATATCAGGAAAAAACACTATGTCGCAAATGACATGGGACAACTGTTCAGAGAAATAGATCCCAAGAAGATACTTTGTTATCTCAAGGAAATTGAAATATTAAACAAAATCTGAAGCAATGTACAGTCTGTTTTTAACCTGTTGTATATATATACTTATTTTACACACACTTTTTAAACTATATTTTTATCTTATACGATGACTCACAGCTGGTTGAATAAGTAAGGAAGGATAAGAAATAGAGGGATGAGAAATAGAAGGAAAAACGCCTTGCTAGATTAGAGACCCTGAGATCGCCTATTACGGTGGACTGGGTATACCAAATAATCAATCAATCTATCAACGTAGGCTACATGTGCATAAATACCTCTTGATAAAACTTAGTATGTTGAGAGTCAATATTCATATTAACGTAATGTTAACCGTTTCTCCCAAACTTAGTATGGATTTAAGTTTTGGGTAACCATGTTCAGTTTATTATAATTATATGTGTATAACACCTGCGACATGTCCAAGTCGACTTTCCCTAATTGGGACAAAGAAAGGTTTTTTTCCGATCGGTCTATATATATATATATAAATATCTATACTTAATGATTTTTCCGTTCAAAGCCGTGGGGTACGTTTTGTTAGCAGCTACATTTACACAAACAAAAGAAAAACTTACTGATTAGTTCAGCACTTCTGAATAGACGTCATTTGAAAAATGGAGTTTTACTGTGTTACATTTTCAAAAAATGTTTGCTGGTCAGAAAATTATTCTATTGTCTGTGTAAATGTAACTGATAACAAAACTTTCCTGATCGGTCAACAGGGCATTGGCTAATTTGGAGATAATTTTGTTTAGTTTACATATGGTTGAGACATTTGCAATACAATTTTGGAGAAATCATTCCCTATAATTAGTTTAAGCGAAAAAAAAGACTGAGACAATGGTGGTGCCCACACAAAAAAGTTATTTCCACATGTAAATTTAAAGTAGGGCCTTATGAGAAACGGAAAAATTCAAATACTACGCGAAACCGAAATAAGACAAGAATAGGAAAAGCCAAACAGACATTCCAGGAAAGGAAACATATTCTTACTAATAGCAGATTAGCCCTTAATGTGAGACAACGAGTGCTAAGCTGCTATGTACACCCAGTCCTTGTGTACGGAAGCGAGACGTAGACATTGAACAAACAGCTGGAGAGACCTATCACAGCAACTGAGACGTGGTTCATCCACGGAATGCTGAAATTCTTATGGACGACGAGAAAAACAAACTAAATCGTATTTTACAAGAGAAGTAGACACTTGGTTAAATCTCCTCACTAAAATCAGGACACATGAAGCAAAATTCGTTGGTCATGTCATGCGCAGACATGGTTTAGAGCATGTTAATTTAACTGGTAAATTGAACGAAAAGAGGGTAAGGGGGAGACGGAGAGAAAAGATCTGGGACGGGCTAGAAAAATGGGTCAGTGGAAGCCAAGGGATCGACCTGATTATGAATGCGATGACAGAGAGGTGTGGAGAGAGATGGTCGCCAACGCCAACCGGCACGTCACTACGTGATGATGATGACCGCTTAAACATACTTGGTAGATTTTCAGAGTCTTATATCTACACGCTGTATTAAATCTTTAGTCATGCTCGTTAAAATTTCAGTACATTAACGATGGCTTATCGTGTAAGGGGCAACGAAGGGCTCAAATATTGTTGTCTTATCTTTCCGCCTGTACAACAAAAGAGTTGTCTAAAACAGTTAAAAACGCCGTCCAAGATGAGGCTGCCATACCCCGCCCACAGGGAGGCGTGGTCTCAACCATTGTGACGCGTCAGGTGGTTGTTGTTTAGCGCGGATGTGCGTGTTTTGCATCTGATGGCTCGTCCAGATAGGACATTTTCCCCATGTGTTTAAAGTAGAAGCCAGTTCGCCTTAAAACGAAAAGAAGATAAGACCATTATTGCACTCGACTTGAAGGCCCCAAAATGCAAAGACATACGGTAAGACAAACTTAAGGAAAGATTTTTTTTAAATGTGTCTCCTTAAATTTGATTGTATACAAAATATGTCTCCTATACATAGTTGAATATATAATTATCTTAATTATCTTAAGAGAAAATTGAGGAAACATTTTTTGTAAACCCCCCCCCCTTAAATAATGATTGCATACATATATGTCTCTTTCGAATGGTTGAAAATATAGTTATCCTAATTATTGTCGTTGTTATTATTCTATGCTATTACATGTACTTTATACCATATTCATTATTTTGTGGAGATACAAATATGAAACATAGAGATCTGCATAATTATTATATCAGAGAAAGAGTGAAAGGAGGGAGGGAGGTTTCTTTGCAAGGGCAGTAACACATTAAAGATCACGAAGGGGACAAAATATCATTACCATCTCTCCTTACGTGACATTACGTGACAAAGCGTAGATGCCTGGTTTTACTTTACGACGTGGGTGCTCACCGCGCAGTTCGTTGTGGGGAAGCTCGGATCCTTGAACGCGAGCTGCGTAGTGTCTACCAACGGCCTTTACTTTATGCTATGTTCGATGTTAGGTAATTTACTTTTCGTTTTTCGATTATATTATATTGTAGCGACTTAATTATCGACCGCACTGACATACTAACAACTCCAACGACAATCTTTCACTGCCAAGACTGTCGACGAGACTGAGCTTTAGATTAGCTTAGAGAACAACTCAAACTGCACGATTTGCCTAACGTCTTTTGCTACGAACGCCTCGCTTCTAATAGATCTGCCCATAACAATAAATGTTTGAATTAAATCTACATTGTTTTCTAGCGTTCTTACAATATTACCTTTATGTTATACTCACATGTTAGGTTAAGTTTTTTTATGATTTAAGGTCGGATACTTTACTTGTGAAAAAACACGTAAACCAGAACAATAATGATATTGTTTATTAGTTGGATGGTCAGTTGGTTTCTCGAAGTCCCTTGTAAGCGAATAGGAGGAGTCGCAAGACTTGACTCTGACAGTTTTAAGAGTGGGGAAATCAGGACTCCTCTAATTATGTCCAGCATGTGAACCTGTCATTCTTTTGGCTTGAATGGCTCTTTGTAGTGTTTAATCAGAAGGGAGATGGATTCACATTCCGTAAGAGCATCACTGGTGTGTTGACTTTGAGTTTTAGTTGATGTGGAGGTAGGCCGGTTGGATTTTGGTTATTGAGAAATTCAACGGGGTAGAGATTTGATCTGTACCTCTACTTGCTATTGAGTCTGCAATGTTCTAGGTGTGTTTAGTAGCGGATGTCAATTTGTTCATCATTGTATCATTGATGTGATCTACATTTCCTTGTGTTTTTTTTTTAAATTTCTATTTGAAACAGGTATTCTTCTTTACTGTAATTTCCATTGTAAACTGAGGTGATGAGCGATTCTGTATCAGGTTGGTAAAGCTCAGTTGGAATTTGTACTGCCATCTCTCCAATGTCGTTGTTTACTTCTTCTGTGCCATTACCTATGCGTAAAAACCACTGATGGAATTGCCTATCGTTCTAAACCCTCATGTTTTGGCGTAGGTGGATAACTTTGATGAAGTCCCATAAGTAGGATTTACATCTACATGAATCTAGATCCAATCCGTGTGGGTCTACCCTCTTTTTGTGGTGGTGTAGCAGATCTGAAGCTGTGTCTACATTGCAAAGATCTAGATCTATGTCTGTTTTCACTTTGTCGCAGATCTATATCTAGATTTCAACCAGTATCAGAAGGCCTAGATATAGATGGTTGATCAAGTAATGTTTGTGATTGTGTGGACGAGGGTATAATGATTTGGGTTGAGTGTTGCTGCTAATTATCTGGATCGTCTTCAACGACGTGTCTTTTTTCTCACCTGCAATCGTCATAGATCTAATCTAGATCTTCCACAATTAAACTTCGCTCAAGACACAGTTGAATCACGCTTCTTGGTCAAATAATTCAGATCTAAATTCTAGATTATTCCTAGCCAGTTGTCTAGGCTAGTTGTGATACAATTTTCGGATTGCCCCCCGTCCCCTGACTCGCCCTCCCCCCCCCCCCCCCCAACATTGAATATTTGTATAATACAAAAACTCTAATAAAACATTGCTTTTTAAGAAGTGATGGTCAGCATGTCCCTAATCTAATGTATAGTGGTTCGTAAAAATGTTTTGTATTTTTCAAGTGATTGTGGAGATGAGCAAAAATCGAGGCGGGGCCGCCCAAAAGAGCACTAAATTTTGTTATACATGATAGATATTATCTTATTTAATCATATCTTATCTTATCTTATCTTAAATTGGAAATTCTGATGCAGTTGAAAAATAAAGGAAAGATTTATTTAAGTGCATAGTTTTTATTGATGGATTCTAATTTTTATCCTGAAACCAAACCCCACTCAACAAAATTTATGCAACTGAAAAGCATTTGGGTAATTAAATTAGTAATTTAACTTTGAACATGAACACCTGAACAGTCATGTCTTTAGATTGTTGTTTTGTTTTTAATTTGAAATATATCTACTTCAAATGGAAAATTTTCTTTAAAATACTTATTGTATTCTTATAATTATAATAATTATTCGTTCCTTGAAATTGTATGTACTCCTCAAATATCCATTTTGAACTTTTAATAAGTTTGGGCCTTTTAATGACAAGATTGAAAAAAACAACAACCCAGGAACGATTAGACCATTAGTGTTAAAGGTGATGACTTTAGGTTATTTTCGCTGTTAATGTTAGTCTACTGCTAAACAAGACAAAGAACTATGAAAAAAAACTGTTTCTATGCAAAATTTTATTGGAATGGACTGATAAAAACAGTGTTTAGCAAACAAACTTTCATAGACGTTTACAAAAAGATAATATTGATTATTATATATTTTTTTTTAATTTAGCAGAAACCCCAAATAGAGACTTTCATATGTATGTGATTTTTATAAAAAAGAAATCACCTTTGCAGAGTAAAAAAACAAAATAGCCATTGGAAAGCTTATAATGAAATATTATCTGCTTTGAGCGAAACTGCACATTCTGCATTATACAAATCAATTATGTGTATCATTATAATTATATACCCATTGCAGCACATCAAAACTTTATCATCAGTTAAAAAGTTCTACTTAATGTACTGCAACTGCCTGTAGAACGATTGCACTGGGATTAATGTGAACCAAACAGAGAAAGGCTGTATGGGAGAAGCAAGCCTACAATGTTGCTGCTGTATACTTTATTAAGTCAAACTGTTTCTCCAGCACAAAGTCTTGTGGCAAAACATGTTTTACATGCAACCCTAAAATGTACATGTGACCCATGATTTAATTTTAATATTTTTTTAAAGAGCATTTTGTTTGGACACATTTACAACAACAATAATAAATTAAAAATGTTGGCCATTTTTTTTTTTTTAAATGTGGTAATTCAGATATGAATTTCTTGACGTCAAGACTTCAACAGTTCCAAAACCAACCCAGCATTGTCATAGTAGCGTATTATGTCAAAGGAAAATAATTGATAAAAAAATCAAGGAACTCAACAGCATAAGCAGGCATTTTGTGAACACAATGTGCAATATTAATAAAACGCTACATTCGTTAGTTAACGAGAGAGCAAATAACTTAATCACACAATCGAAACTCAATGTTGTAGTGTTTAACAATTAAAAACAAAAAAATTTTTAAAAATCCAATGGTGAATTCAACTCTACATTGTTATTTACCTGTACATTTTTGTTACAAGCTTGAATACTGGTTTACCAAAGTACACATGATGGATCTAAATACTGGTGGTGGTAGAATGCAGACCAAACACACAATGCTTATTACAAGGGTAGCCTGTTATGTTTCCAAGAGAGCTGTTACAAGAGACTCCCTATCGTTCGTGATATGTACGAGTCACGGCGCATCCGCACCCATGTCTCGCAAATACTGCACTCTCATTGGATGCTTGTCTCCATCTGGTCGGTTAATTGGCGTCCACTTGGGAAGCTCTGTGAACAGACGGCGCGCCTTGATGTATTCCTGAGCGTCGCGTGATGGAAATTAAATTCAATATAGATTAATTCTTGGGTTGAAGATAGTGAATTATGAAAAAATTGGCCAACTTGGAAGACTTATAAAGTTGGCTGTCAAAATAGGCTGAGAAACAAATATAGGAATTTTAGTGGAGGGAAAAGATAAAAAAATGAAACAATCTATTCCATTTTTAAGGTAATACAATAAGGATATTTTACTTCCAAATAATTGGCTTAAGTGGTAGAACTTTGTCCGAATTCATCTCCTAGTCATTGTGTCGGTGTCAGTAAAATGTGAATGGCTGGGACTGGAGTCCAGGTCTTGTGTTGGGCAGCAAATAAAATTATCCATGGCAGTATTTGAACCCGTTCACATATCACCTATGTAGTGCTTAGTCTGAAAGTTAAGCAACAAACATTTATATCTCAATCCAACTCAACAGTATAATATCTAAAAATCAACTTAAGAAACGTCGACTTAGAAAGAGTCCACAGTGTCTGTGAGAAACAAGTTCTAGTCTTTCTGTCTGCACCGGCGTTCCCTTACATCAGCGTCCAGCCTATAGTGGTGATGTTGGATGCTATGCAATCAACCCAACCCTTACGTTTGCATCCAGCGTAAAGCGGTGGTATGTGCCCCCCGGCACGATCAGCAGGTCATTCTTGGTGACCTCGACCCGGATCCACTGGTCCGAGCCAGCTGACCGCAGGTCAAAGTAGCCGGTGCCACCAGTGATGAACCGGATCTCCTCATCCTCATGGAGGTGCTCCTTGTAGAAAATCTCCATCTGGGAGAGGGGAGGGGGCAGACCATTAAATTAGATTGATGTCATAATAATAACAATCACAATAATAATAATAATAAGAATAAGAATAAGAATAATAATAATAATAATAATAATAATAATAATAATAATAA
>RQTK01000877.1:55944-74957 GCA_003991915.1 Elysia chlorotica
TTTTTATGTCACACATGTACAACTGGTGTATTTATGTATGTATGACCAAGAAAAATTTCCCTTTGGGATAATAAAGGATTATCTTATCTTATCTTATCTACTTTCACTGAGATTACCCATTGGCATTATGATGTATTGGACAATAAACTATATACATTAACTCGTTTATTGATCCCGGTAAATATGCACATGAACAAGTGTCAGGTCCCAATAAACTTCCAATTTCTTTTTTGTAACAAAAGCAAACTTAGTTGAGAAGCAAATAAAATTTAATAAAAACAAAAAAAAACTTTTAAATGTATACACTAAGTGTACTTTTAGAAGCTTTTAACCCTTTTAGAAAATACAGGGTTCTCATTCTTTATATATCGAATCGAACAAACTGCTCTTATGATTTCACAACTTCACTCGAACACACCAGAAGCACTGCAGACTTGGCAGCCACACTCCAATATTCACACTCGACCATAGACATCCCTAGACTCAGAAAACACTTTCGGCTGACCACACACGCCCTACTTGAGCTAAGACTAAAAGAGAAGGCAAAATGATGAAAAAAAACGAGCTTTGAAATGTGGCTGAGAAAAACGAAAATTACCAAAGATAAATCACAAATTAATCAAGCATCCCATCCACATGCATAATTCAAACGGAGACAATGTGACAAAAAAATGGCTTACCTCCTTTTGAAGATTTCCGAAACTCAGATGGCGAGACCATCTCCTTCCCACAAGCGACTCTTGATTTTGAGGTGCTTGGTCTCAACAATTCAGTTGTGATGACATCCACAGACACATCTTGGCGGCTCGGGGGCGCTCTCTTTGTGTTGTCCTCTCTGGACGTTGTAGAAAAAGCCTCATCTGAACAATCTGGTTTTCCAGAGACTGCATCTTTAGGGACCTGGTGAGACTGCAGATCGGACTTTAGAGGGACACGCACGGAAACCTCACTTGAATCAGTGACCATATCCCCAGAACAGGCAAGTGGGAGATCAGACTCTACCTGCAAAAAATGCGCCCCAGCTTTCTTAGACGCTGCTGTGATCAAATCTTCCCCAGATGGTATCAGGTTTCCCGAGTCCGACCGCTCACAGCCAGGCTCCAACTCCACGCTCCTCCGACTGCTTCCCCTCCTAGGCCTGCCATCCGAGCCAAACGCTTTGAACTGTGCATCCCCCTCAGGATCTTCAGCTTTGCCAGCTACGCTCCCCCGCTGGCTGCCGCGCTTTCTCATCGACACTGGGCTGGGGCTGCGGCTTCTGTGTCCCACGACCTGTCGGTACAAAGTCAGCATATATTCAAGTTTTGGTTCTAAAATCTAATTTTATAATAGGACAACGGGTGGGTGAACATTTATTACAAAACTCATCATGGCGTACACAGAAACGTTATATATATATATAGACCTGTGACATAACCCTTTACTAAAGTTTTCAAGAAGATTTAGATAAAAGAGCATCACATTTATAGCTGAATCCATTAGTGTTTTGGACTGACAGCAAAAGGTCCACACGACCACAGTATTGAATCTCAGCTGCTGTGCTGTCCATGTCTTCGTAGGATTCATACAAAGCAAATTTAAGTTTCTTCCATACACCTTGACATAAAAAAGGGGGAAAATTCAATGTTAGATTTATTCATTTAACACACAAAAATCTGTCTAAAAGCTTTAATACCTTGTCCATTAAATGCAATGGGCAGTGTTCTACACAGATACCACTAAACCTAGATCTTTATCAAGATTTTCTTCGGGGTGTGGCACTATTTTTATCCCAGTAGATCTTATGTTTACAAGTACATTTCCACCCGGCTGATAACATTTACTAAAAGTTCATTTCTCCTTCACAATACATAGAGGTATTTCTGGTCACTAGATTTCATACAATTTAACACATGCTTTTCAATTAGTTTATAAATCCAAATTTTAACTCACAAGTTTACTGAATTTACAGTGCTCAATCAAGCTGTCATTGCTGAATAAAGCAACACTCACTAGTCTCTATTTGTTTTAAAATATTTCCTAGGTGTAAAGAACAAAAATGAATGTGTTAATTCTTTAAGCCCCTAGCCTAAACTTCCATTAAAGAACAGAAACACTTCATTTACTCCAGCGTGTATATTAGCTTTTTAGAAGGTTACTTGTAAACATAAGATCTTCTGGGGTAAAAATAGTGTCACAAGATCATTTTCATGAAGGCTGAGTCTCAAACACAATATTATGACTATTGGTTCTGTCAAAATTTTGATAGACTTATAAAAATATCACAGTGATTTTGTCCAAATCAAGGATATAGGCCTAACAATGTGTATCCCAATTATTTTTAAAGTTAAAACATAGTAGGCCTAGGCCTTATAACTAAATATATATGAACTTTATTAGACTAAAATGTTTTATATGAACTTGTGTAACCTGCCTTGAGTGAGTATGCAGTACATAGCAATTTTTTTTTTTTACAAAAAAAAACAACAACAAAACACTTTACGAAATTTTGACAGAACTTATAAGTGCATTAGAAACACTAGATCTAGATCTAATTTTAGATCTAGAATCTACATTATAGACACTATTCCCTGTGAAACCACCCACTATTTCACAATCTCTGGTCAGACAATATACTAATCTAGATGTCTACGTCTAAAATATCTCTAGTCTAGTCTATTTTTTATTGTCCTTTCTCTATAGGCCTACCTAGATCTATATTTAATAATAATATAACTTACGTAATGGGCACCGCTCATTATTCAATGAAGTTGGCTGTAGATCAGAGTCAGATAGATTCTACATAATCAAGATTATCGAAGTAAAGGCATTAGGCCTAGATCGAAGAAACTTAGATCTAGATTCTCGTTCCTTTGAAGTTTGATTTTGATCAAAGAAGTCCACCACCAACCCTTTTCGGTAGGCCTAGTGGATCCAGTGATCCTAGATCTAGATTCTAGATCTAGTTAGATCTAGATCAAGATCTAATGTCGGTGGGCGGTGTACAAAGAAACACTCAGCTCAGAGCGATATCAATCCAAGTGGATCTCGATCTAAATCTAGAATCTAATCTAGTCTAGATTTTCCAGATTTAGGCTATTATCTAGATTTAGACTAGCTCTAACTCGATTCCAGACACGACTAGATATAGATATGAATATCGTCTCTAGATTTCCTTGTACTATCATGTAGCTTGCTATGAGTACAAGGTTCCACTGTTTATGTAGGCCCTAGCTCACAGCTGTTTATTTTCAATACATTTTTTATAACTGACTGTCAGTACACACTACACAATAACATTGACACTCTTGACTTCGACACTCGTGAGCGCAGTGGCGACCTAGATTCTAGGTGCCCAGACTGCCCACATGACTGTAATATTAGGCAACCATCACAATTATTGGGCTAGTAGAAGGCGAATCAACATAGATCTACCTCAGTGCACAGAACGAAACGCGTCGTGCTTTAGCATTATTGACACATGTAGTAATTTGTCATTTTAAATCCATAATAAATTATCACACTTGGAATAGATTTACCCCACCTCTAAGATTATCCCTCAAGACTGTCGAAAGACAAAACTAACTTGTCGAAAGACAAGACTAATCCTGTGGGAGCTTCAGACTACATGCATTTAATAGACTATGATTGGTAATTAACCCCTGCCCCATTTATGGGATACTGCACACGCACACACACACATACACACATCCCTATCTATCTATCAATATAATTCTCTCTCACAATCTACATATCTCTAGTCCTCACTCTCCATTTTTTTGTCTCGCTCTCTCCCTCCTTCTTTCTCTATATTTATTTCTCTCTCTCCCCCTCCCTAATCCATCATTCCGTCTCTAGATCTTACAAATATTATAATTATGTACCTCTTACCCTATCCCTTCCTCTTTCTGTCTCTCTCTGTCTGTCTGTCTGTCTCTCTCTCTCTCTCTCTCTCTCTCTCTCTCTCTCTCTCTCTCTCTCTTTCCCCTCCTATCTTTTTATCATATTCTCACGCTCGATCACTCAAACAATTATAACTGATACCCATTGTAAAAACTATAATGTGGTGGCCAATATGGAAACTGGTCCGCCCGTCTGTCACCCCCGGGTCCTTTTTTTTTCAAAGAAAAGTCGTTTTCTTGACGGCGCATTTTCCTCAAGGTGCGTGTTTTCCTCAATGGACAGTCCTGAAAGAGGGGGAGGGGGAGGCATTTATGTTGTCCTAGAGGGACAGTCATCTTATCCTCAAGTGGCATGTTTTCCTCAACAGTCACGTTTTCCTAATGTGGCATTGTTTTCCTCAAGGGATAGTCCTGTTTTAGGCCCTAATCAAGAGCCATGCTTTCTTCTTCTATTGTGATTTCTAATACAAGTACATTTATGTTATAATTTCACAAGCGAAACATTCCAGGCCTGTTTGGGTGTTCAAATGTTCAAATACATTGTACCAAGTTCATGTTGAGGCCCAAACCCTCGCAGATTTAAATCAAAATATTCTTGGATTCATGACTTTATGACATCTCACTGCTCAAAAAGACTAGACTTTTTAATCCTAAATGAATTTCTATTCAGAAAACATTCAAATTCAAATTCAAATTCAAACTTATTCAGTCAATGTGTGTTACATCGAAAATATATAATGTTGAATGTGGCATCTTCAAAAGAAATTACATTACAATAATAGTGAGACACCACAATGAAAATTAATAGAATTATACACAGACTACGCTTTAAAACTAGTTACATTATCTTTATATCACCAGTGCTTTTAATCTTATACAGCATAAGAAAGAATGTTTATAAATGCTAACATATAAACGAACACTATTGTATAAATGTACATTGTGAAAATAGCATTAGTTATACAGCTTTTTAATGTTGTTGTTGTTGTTTAGCCGCCCTGTCATTAATCTTATCAAAATTATTAAATCTTGATTTCTATTGAGTATTAAGTCACTACATGTGCTCTTTACCCTACAATAAATAATTTATAATAGATCTAAAAAAACACAATATTACAATTATGGTATGATAAGACGTTTCTGTCTTGTGTTATTAAACAGTTTTACTGCTTGAGGGAAACAGCTGTTAACAAATCTGCTGCTACCTCTAAATGCTCGCAGATTTAAATCAAAATATTCTGGGATTCTGACAAGGCATGTTTACATCCCGGGAGACAATTCACACACTCTCTCTCCTGCTTTGCAATATTTTGGCTAGCGTTGTCTCCTGTGCTTTCCGAAGCATCGCACGTGGAGGTATGCCGAGGGGTGAATGAGTAGTAGTGGTTGCTGTTATAATTGTTGTTGTTTTGTTATTTTTTTTTATCATGGCAAGGAAAACATCAAGCTTAACAGAAAAAAAATACAAGGGTATGCATTGAAAGACGTGGGTTAAAAAGATGTATGTTAGATACCAGGATAACAATGAGCCTAATAGGTCAAAATTAGAGCGCTGTGCAAAGCGAATCCCTTTTCGAGTTTAAACGTCTCTTCTGTTGCCTCAAGTGTAAGGGGTGGGGTGCTTTAATTCCTCAATGGCAGTCCTGAAAGAGGGGGAGGGGGAGGCATTTATGTTGTCCTAGAGGGACAGTCATCTTATCCTCAAGTGGCATGTTTTCCTCAACAGTCACGTTTTCCTAATGTGGCATTGTTTTCCTCAAGGGATAGTCCTGTTTTAGGCCCTAATCAAGAGCCATGCTTTCTTCTTCTATTGTGATTTCTAATACAAGTACATTTATGTTATAATTTCACAAGCGAAACATTCCAGGCCTGTTTGGGTGTTCAAATGTTCAAATACATTGTACCAAGTTCATGTTGAGGCCCAAACCCTCGCAGATTTAAATCAAAATATTCTTGGATTCTGACAAGGCATGTTTACATCCCGGGAGACAATTCACACCCCCTCTCTCCTGCTTTGCAATTATTTTGACTAGCGTTGTCTCCTGTGGTTTCCGAAGCATCGCACGTGGAGGTATGCGGAGGGGTGAATGAGTAGTATTGGTTGCTGTTATAATTGTTGTTGTTTTGTTATTTTTTTTTATCATGGCAAGGAAAACATCAAGCTTAACAGAAAAAATACAAGGGTATGCATTGAAAGACGTGGGTAAATAAGATGTATGTTTGATACCAGGATAATAATGAGCCTATTGGGTGAAAATTAGAGCGCTGTACAAAGCGAATCTCTTTCCAAGTTTTAAAGTCTCTTCTGCTGCCTCAAGGAATATCTATTACGGCGATGGGACCCCATAGTCACCCAGGACTTGGCCCATCACATTTTAATGACACTGCTATATAGATCTATAGCCAACAGAGAACAACGCAGCGACCAACCTCCTGTGTTTGCATGTTCTACTATTAGACGATAGCACCACATAGAGTGAAAGAACGCATACATAAACAAGAAGACGAGCGCTAAAGAAACCAGGCCGGATAACGGATTCATTAATTTTTATACGATGTTTTAAACCCAACTTCATATCCTGTGTTTCTAACGGTCCAATCTGACCGGCCATTCCCGGAGAATTGTTATTATTTTGTCTTATCTCATTTTACAAATGTGTGTGCGATGTTGTGAACTTTTTTTTAGAGGGGGGGGGGGGGGGGGGGGGGTCGAAGTACTGATCGTTTTGTTTGACTTTAATTAATACATCTGCTTTTTATTTTAGATTCTGGTGCAATATGGAATAAAATAAAATGATTTTAAAAAAATGCAGAAATATCCTTCCAATTTTAACAATTCGTTTATTTATTTTTCATTTTTAAGCTACTTGAAAACAAGTTTTCTTCGAATTTTTAGATATAGATATTTTGTTGAAGAAGAGAGTTTTCAGTTAGTTAAGTTTGGTCGATGCTCAATCGTGGAACTCGGTCGTTTCCTTCCCATTTCCTCTTTAAAAATTTTCAACATCGTACCTGTGAAGTTTATTCATGGGCTCTCTACCCCCATTGCATCTGTCGGATCCTTCTGCTGCCATTGTCAACTCAATAGTTGTCGGTTTAATTACTATTTCGCTTCCAGCGGGGCTACCAAACACGAAGCGTCTAAGAGATAAGACTGATTACTGTGGGTTTGAGGATCATAGAAATTTACGTAGATCTAAGCTCATCATCTTGGTTAAAAATATAAACATTTACGATTATTACTTACAAGTGACAGTTATACTAATTGTAGCAATACAATATTATGAAGAAAAAAAACAACAAAAAAAACAACAACAACCCACTAACAAACCAACCAAACGTCTTACCCCATGTTATAGATTTACTCCATATCATGTAGTCACAAGAGTAACTTCGTTTAGATGGTAATTATGTATAATGTTATCGGATAGAGAGGGAGTACTACGGGGTTCTTGTTTTCCATAAGCATGGCGGTCGTCATTATTGACTTGAATGTCATCATCACATAACTTCCACGACCCAAAAGAAAAATCAAAGAAAAATCACCGTGCTGTTTATGCGGATGATCTGTTCCTTTGGTGCTCCAAGGAGTACCCTAATTTGCTGAAAGTTCTTGAAAACTGGGTTAATTAATAGTCAGTTAAAGTCAATTCCACCAAGATCATAATACACTGTCTCCAGCATAAAGTAGGCATAACTTTGTAATCTGACAATAAAATCTTGAATGCAGAATGATAACAACTCCACAATGTCATTTCTTAGGCTTAGGCCTTACATTTGACGACAAAAATATGCTGAAACATAAAATGAATGCAGGGCAAAAGTGCAGCTATACAATCATAAAAAGATGGCCAGTGCAACAAAGAGGGCTGATGCTGCAACCCCGAATAGACCGTGGAAAGGCAGCTCAGGGTTATTTCCATTTTACTGTGCGGGGCACTATTGACAAATCAAAATAACATCGACAAAGTAAACATCTGTATAAAGCCGAGAAATGAGCAGCTCGCATCTTTAAATGTCCCATGAGATCAACACCCATACATCGTCGTATAGGACCCATCAGGAGACGTGAAACCCGGGGAGAAGCAACTCCTATTCAATAGGCTAGCTGGAAACCATCAGCGCACTGCACCCCGATGTGTTATTGTGAAGCTTCTTAAGTCTAAAAAGTCATCGAGTGGAAACAGAATATTGAAGGCAACAAAAAGAAGACCGAAAAAGTAACGTTTTGTCTAGCCAAGCAAATGCCTCAGAAGCCGTAACGAAAGGAGTAAGACAGTGCTGTATACTATACCCACACCTCATTGACATTGGCACTGAGCAAGGAATAAAGAAGGCAGACATTGGGAACCTAGACACGGTTCAACATCAGTAATCACAGGAGACTCTCTCACAGTTTTACACCTCCTAGATTCCGACGGAGGATCATACACGGCGACTAGTCCCAAGACCAATGTCTAGAAAATGTACGTGTTGGATACCAGCAGGTATACTGATACTGATTCAATAATTAAGGGACGAAATCCTACAAGCAAATGTGCCAGATCATGATTTTTGAACCGCTTGTGTCAATCTATCCTAAATGCAGAAAACCAAATATGATAAGATCATTACAAATATCAAGGTTAGGCCCAACTTTATTGTACTCGGGCTGTGGTAGAATATTTTGCCCATTGGTCTTTTTTTTTGCATATATCGTATTGATTTTTACTGAATTCTTCAATCATATTGATTTGTTTAATCTTATTCTCACCCATATTTTGTCAACCTACATAATTTGTACCAGTATGCATTCTAGATACAAACTTACAAAAATTATAACCATTTTTGAGTGAATTATATGCGATGTGACATACTACATTTAGGTTTGTATTCAATAATTTTAATCAAAACCATTATACCTTCTGTATCTCGTCCTCCAAAGGACGTGTGTGGATCTTATAAGTGTGTTGTGGGTAATCTGTCTTTCTGCACATTTACATGTAGAATAGATTTAAACACAAACTAAAAAAAATTACATAACTTTCATGGAGTTGTCTTTTTTTTTAATGCTTCATCCCAGAGAGTGATTATGTATCTTTCTACAAAAACTAGTTCACAGGATATTGATACAACATGAATTATGCATGATACATGGTTTGTTCAAACTACAATGATCTATTTCTTACCCAATATGTCTAATTTCATACTGGACATCATCTGATAATTTTGTAAAGTGAAAAGAAAATTTAAAAAATTCTGTATAGAATATCAGGACAGAAGGAAATGAGTAAAATTGAGAAAAAGTGGTTGTAAAATCTCAGATTCATGTTTTTTATCCCCAGCACATAAACAAAAAGTGCCTCATTACATAATAAAATTATAAGGATAAAATAAAACAGATCTATCACTATCAGTGTATAGTAACATCCAACATGGACAATGTCTTAAAATGTGTGATAAAGGTACTATTTTATCTAAAGATAATTGTGTTGTTGAGAGCAGTAAAGAACTTTGTTAGGGCACGCATGTATCATTTTTATGTTGCCTACATGGTTTTGCTGGAAAAAATATATTTGAATTTGTTTATTGTCAAATAGAGCAGAACATTGTGAAGACACAATAAAAGCACATTATTAAAATCAACAGCAATAAAAAACTGTTTAACATTACAGCTCTTTAAAGATATAAAATGTTGAGTCAGATTGGAGAATAAAACCAAAGCAAAACACCAGCGAATAATAATCTATAGCTGAGTTGATAAATTCATTAAAGAACGAAATTTACTATTTTTCATAGGTTATGGATACATTGATGATTTTAAATTACACAAACAATTATATGTAATATACATATATTATAATATACATGTATAGGGATAGGTTTAAAATGGATGTATAGTTCATGCAATCAGGTCTCTTGAATCAGCTCTCAAATGATTGTGATAGTTTTCTTCTATTTTGAAATACAAGTGATAAAACGAAGACATGTTTATATTAGATAGTTATATTTTATGTTTTATGTCAGATGAGATCAAGTTAATTAAAAATGAATATATGACACTTTACAAAAAGAATAAATGAGGAAAATTTGAAATTTGCTTGATTATAACCTAATGACATGAAAAATAATACAATTTTGAAAAACTAGAAAAAAAACGAAACTTACTACGGTATATGTACCCCAGAAAAGTTGCTTCTATAATTCATTGTCATTGTACTGATTAGGTATCTACTTTAAAAAATTCATTGAAAAATAATATGCACGCTTGATGATGTACTTGTACCAATACATTTTGTTATTTTATTTTAAGAGAGCTAATAGAAATAGTCATGACACATTTCCACAGCTTAATTTACAGAAATATTGACTGCAATAAAGATCAGTAGTGTAAAAATTACATGCATAAAAATACTGACTGTCACAATATGCCTGTAACTTTTGCGTCTATGAAGTTGAATGATTGTAAACAATCCCGCATAATATTAGAGAACTAAACTGTGATTTCAATAAATCTTTTGAAGAAAGACGATTATAGTTTATTGTTATCTTCATCCTTTGTTGAGACGGTCATATTGGGTACTAATGTTAAAATATGATTAACATGTATTTAAAATGTTTATGAAGCATAGTTCTTTGGAGCAAGCATAATAACAGATCTGTTATCATGGTTATCAAGGATCATCATTTTCAAAAAGAATTGTTAGAGCAAATGATTATCTCAGTTAAAACAGTATTTGGAAGTCCTTTAAAATATTTTTGGGTTCCGCATAGCAGAGTATAAGAAATTTGATAACTTATTCTACTTGAAATCTATCACAATAAAATATAAAACAATTCAATAATATACAAGTTATTTAGAATTCTGATCACTGAGATACTTGTGATGCTCTCTGGGAGTTGTTCCTCTGCGTCTGATGTACATGATATTCTCTTTGTCTGCTTGTTTGCGTGCATGGAGCTTCCAAGCATGAGCAAATGAACCATCCTGCAAAAATATTTAAATAGCATAAAGAAACTGCTTGAACACACATTGTACATGTATTATGGAAATATATGTTGTTGTTTTTTTTTTCAGATTATTATCACCATTGTAAATCTCACACAAAAATCACTTAAACTTGGTTATACAATTTTTGCATTGATAGCCAACAAATTTAATATGGTTACTTGATGGTCAAAATTCAAATTGAACTTACAGCAATGAAATGGTCTCTCTTGCTGTCATCCTCAAGAGCCTCCAGCTCTTCTGGCGACAAAAGAGGTAATCGAAGCTGCTTAACCGCATCCCGAGCTACCTCATGCAATTTTCTGCCATTGACAACCTATTTAAGGAGGAACAAGAGACAAACTTTTGTTATATAGATCAACAAGAGACACAAAATGAGACTGTAAAGTAAATGGGACAAGAGTCCTATTATAAAATGTGAAATATCCTATTATCGGGAATGAGATTTCACAAAGAGTTGTGTCATTTAGCTAGAAGACTTGATTTCTACCCAACAATCAGAAACAATACAGCGCTATTTTGTCATAAATAGGCTAATATGATACTTCTCATAAGAGCTTTCTAAGTTATCTTGCTACCTGATTTTTTGCACCATTTAACATCTATCACTGCTGGCATTATTATTTAATAGGCAAACAAAAACCTTTTATTTTCCTAATTAAGTAACATATCTTTAAAAAAAAACAACAAATAAATAAAAACGGTGATTCACTATAAACCACACTAATTGTGTTACTTGTCTATTTTGAAAAAAAAAGAAAAAGCACACAATCATGAACTTTGTACATTTAAGTTTATAGCATGCCGATTACTTTTGTCTTAGAACTCGGTGTTATGAAAATCTAGAAATATTGTAATGGTAAGGGATAGTAGAAAAATGCTAGAGTTAATAGCACTTAACTAGATATGAACCATCTATATTTACTGACTTATGTGAGCTTGCCTTTATCAAATTAAAGCATGTGAGGGTAACATTCAGTATGATAATACTTGACTTTATGCTTTACAATTATTATGTGACAAGCTGCTTAAGTGTCACAAATTAAAAATGGGAATTTTTGGGGGCACTAAGTAAGTAAGTAGGTAATTCAAGTATAAAGTCGTGCAAAATTTCTTAAAATGGGATGAATAGCTTATATTTCATCTTGACTTACAGAATTGACAGTGGCCCAGTCTTTGACAGCCTTGATCAAATCTGTCTCATCCATCGTAAGTCTGCTGGACCGCAATATGGAGACAAGGGTATCCTCACTGATCTCTTGAAAGCTTTTGGATTTTAATACATCCTGGGTATTAAAACACAACACTCTCATAAATCTCAAATAACTATAATGTATGTAGGCCTATTAACGTCTTTGGAATTGAAGAGCAAGAAAAGTAAGATAATTGATGTGTTGGCAAGTTCCTGAATGTGCCATGAGCAATAAAAAGACACCTATGTATTTAAGAATTATTCACAAAGTGAAATGCATATAAAATCTCAACTTAAAATTTCTCTAGCTTTACAAAGTAAGTACGAATTCAAATACACCTGGGTCTGTCTAGGTCAAACATTGAAATTTCATAAAATATTACATAATTATGAGTCATTGGCTCAATACCAAATAGCAGCATTTAATAGGTAATCATACCTTGAGGTACAGCTTAAACTTTTATCTTGACTTCATATTTTCATTTATTTGAGCATTGATAGCAGAAGTACAGCTTCTTAACTGCAGATGTTATGCTAGTAACATGTTTAAGTTGGATTTTACATAAATCTGTCAATCCCTCAACCCTGTACATTTAAGAATTAGGATAATTTGTATTCATATAAACAACAATTAAGGGAAGATAAAAAATATAGTCTTTAAATAAAGGTTGCCTACAAAACAAAATTTCACATTAGAATAAAAAAAAAATATCATATTCAAAATGTCATGTTGACATGCATGTAAAAACATACTTACAGACGTATTGTTTTCAATAAAAACCATTGCTTTTTCCTTGAGATCATTCTGATTGTATGTGACTGCAGCTTGCATAAGATCACATGCATTTGTCCCTGTTAGATTGGCTGAAAGAAATTCCACACAGAGCTATGGAAGAAAAAGTTTTAATAACTATCTATTAAAATATATTTTACAACTGCTAACACATTTAAAACCTATTTTATACTTTTGCTTTTGAGTACATTATTGAAATCAAAGGGCTATTTAAATACAACAATGAAATACCAGAAAACCTCCTCACAAGATATCATTTATCACACTTTAATATGTATAATCTTTTTACTTCATATTAATAATAATCTTAAAACACATTAACTTTATCCACAGATGATTTTAATGTGTTGAAAGTATAGCAAAAGGTAATGCTTAATATCCTGTTTTAAGCTCATACCCAAAGCAATGATCATCACAAACAGGATTACGAGTTTCAAAAAAAAATGTGAGAACTTACATCCCTAAGGTCATCAATACCATATTCCAATGATGTAGCTAAGACATCAATTGCCTGCAAAATAACATAAACAAAAAAATTATTTCAGGAAGAAAAAATATTTTGAGGAAAAAAATATTAACAGAGAGTGATATGAAAATACAAAGGTCCTAAGAATGAAGGAACATAATTGAGAAGCAACAAATCTTAATTGACTCAATTAATGACTGTATCTTACAATTTTTGATGACAGTGTTACACAGTTTGTGTATATAAATTCCAGCATGGCTAGAAAGATATCAGGTGACATATCAGACAGCACAAATGGGATGTCCTTTTCCCCAGGGTTGCTCTTTTCAGCAAACATAGCTCTGAAAACAGCACAGCGCGCTGAAAGGATGCATCGATGGGCATAGATATGCTTTTGCTTGGGACCAATGATGAATTTAACGTCACTGTAATGTAAAAAAAAAAAAGATTGAAAATTAATAAATAAGTGTATAGCAATTTACTTCAATTGAATATTTTAAGGTCTAATACACATCTAGTCCTTATTTTTAGATTGAAAAAAACCCAACAAAAAATAACATTGAAAAATGCATAATCTAAGTTTAAATACATGTACAATGATAAAGCGGAAGAATTTTTTAAATCTGTCATTTCTGATAAGAAAAAAGAAGTTATTTTCAATACACATTACAAAAACTGAAACTTTTGCCACCACATTTGTAAGAGAAATAGAAACCAATAATAACAAACACAATCCTGCTGTTAAGTTATACATGTGTACAGTGCTGTCTAAACTTTAACACAGATATGATCTTTTTCTCTCCTTGTCTCTAATCTTCCTTCTTTATTTCATTCGCAATTATAAGATGAAAAGATGAATGTTTAGACTGTAGACAGTTCAATAATTCTAGTGTTCACGACTTCAACCCCCCCCCCCAAAAAAAAAACCCAACAAAAAAACAAATAAAAAACAACAACAACAACAACAACAACAACAACAACAACAACAACAAAACAACCAACAATTCCAAACTAATACAGTAGAGTGCAACTCGAGTCCAACCATTCAACAATCCTAAATCAAAGAACATCCTGCATTTATATAAATAAATTATTCCATCCAAACACATCATCGGATCTAACAAAACAAAGCTGACAAAGTTATAGTTACTTACAGTGATGCCATTTGGATGAATACTATTTTACTGAATTTTATACACTTAAATAAACTTATGATATTGAATCATAAGGCAAAAACATTTTGACATACTTTTACTGAACTTTTACCTGCCAGCTTAAAAAAAAATTAAAATACGTAAATTAACGGAAAATTGGCATCACCGATACTAAGACACTAGTTGAAATTAAACCATTAAAGATTTGTTGCTTTCAACCAAAGCCATAAGTAAAAATTGACATTATACAGGTAGATCCAGTAAAAGAGGTGAGTCAAGGAGTGAACAATGATAAGTGTAGAGGACACAGGGAAGATAAGTGGCATCCCATGAACGGCTACAGAGCATGATATGAGATGAAAGAAAAAGTCACCATAACTTAGAAAGCATGGGATGTATGTGATCAAGTGTGGCTGGTGCCTTTGAGCAGGGTGGGCAGTGCGTAACCTATCTCGCTAAAATTAAAAAGGGTTTGTGTTACAAAAATATAATGTAAATATGACAAAATCAAAATCAATAATGAATGTATCCATCAGAATCTGCAACTAAAAGAGAATAAACCATACTACTCTCTTTTGTGGCGCGACATGGTTTAGATCTAAATCGGTGCGTGGAGAGCAAAGGCACACTGTTTCCAAATTTCAACATCGCAGTGCTGAGTAGAGCCCCCCTTAACAAATGTGGGCTAACGTCTTTAGCTTCCTAAATCTAAGCCACGATTGAATGATCAATTTTCCTGGCTTTACATTTAATATCACCTGAAATCTTTGTTGTTTATTAATTTTCTCATCATCCGAGCATATTCTTCCAGGTTGCCTTTCACTGTCGTGTCACCCGCTTCTTGGCTCATGTTTGTTTCTTTCGGAGCCGGACTGCCTCGAGTGGATCCAGATTTATGATGTTGCCTACTCATTAATAAATGAGATAGGATATAATTGCCAGTATTTGATGTATGGGTCTAAAACTCTTACACTAGGCCCCTAATTCCCTAGCCAAGTCATAGAATCTAAAGCCTTGTTTCCCTTTTCGGTTTTACAGGAACCAACTTTGTCTCCATGGACGCTACAGAAAGATACAAAATCTGTATCAAACCGATAACGAAAGAAATAATAACCACGGGTTTCTAGACCGTGGAAATAATAGTAATCCCACTTGAAATGCCTAGCATCCTTGTAAAAGGGCATACTTAATAATTAAGGAAAATAAAGTATCAAATATATTAATTTGTAATGTGTGCTTCGACATATGTTTGGGCTTTTGTAGAACTTGCATATCGGATAATTATAATGAAACATGGTTTGTTGAAATGACCAATAGACCTACATGAATTAATAACGTAGGCCTATACAAAAAGGCTGCAGATTATAGTTGTGGGTGCAGATTCCAATCCGTATAGGCCTACTGTACACTGTATATCTCCACTGTTAGGGCGCACCTAAGCCAAAACACCTCCATTGTTTAGTTTCAAGAAAGGGATTAAAGCGTTTAGAAGACGATGCATACTTTACTCGACTGGAACTGATTATTAAGTTGTAAAACATTAATTTTACATGGTAGAGTCTAGGGAGACCACAATCGCGGCCCCTCTAGACTCCAGTTTAGGGTTGGGTTGGGTTGGTTTAACGTCCAACAGCAGCACTATATATGCTTTATTGTGGACGAACCCCAAGACGGACGTCTGACAATTTTATGTGCTGCCACACACGAGACAGGGCGGGGATACCATGACTCCTGTCTCAGTCGGTACCGATCCAACCAGTAGGGGACGTAACAGCCAGGATTCGAACTCGGGACCTTGTACGTCGGACGCTGATGTTCTACCCCTGGACCCCCCCCCCCCCCCCCCCCCCGCCATGAGAGTAGAGTCGACCATAGATCTACTCTAGGGTAGAATGCACAAACATGACGTAACTTACGTTTCGTCGTAAGCCTTTTTATTCTTTATTGTTACGACGAGACGTAAGCTATATCTTGTTTGTGCATTCTATTCTAGATCTAGTAGGCCTACTATAGATCTTCTCTCCATTACATAGAATCTAGAGATCGAGACTCTAGTAAGACAAAGCCAAGATCAGCAAGTGGCATGATGAAGCCACATATTTCTAGCTATTGAAGCAGCTTAGGGAGTTAAAGATCGGCGAAACCAGAAAAAAAAATAAAATTAAAAGTGGCGTCCTCGTGCTTGCCCACACCAATTTTTTCGTGGTCTCTAGTGGACGCTGGGCTAGGGAGACCACGATTGTGGTCTCGGAGTCTTGCTTTATAATTATAGATTTATTGTATACATAAATTTGTTTATTTGGGCCAGTTAATAACAACAGGTGGTAGGTCTGATTCAGAAATAAAGAGACGCATCACCATCGCCAAAAATGCCTTCTCAAAATACTCACAAATACTGACCAACAAAAGAGTGAGTTTGCCAACCAGACTGAGAACAATGAAATGTTTTGTGTGGTCACCGTTCTTATATGCAAGTGAAACATAGACATTAAATAAGTCTATAGAGAAGAGAATAGATGCCATGGAAATGTGGATGTATAGGAGAATGAACAGAATTTCTTGGAAAGATAAGGTGACAAATAATAAGGAGGTCTTGTATAAAGTTGGCATGCAGAAACCAGAACTACTGCAATTAATCCAAAGAAGTAAACTGGCATACTATGGCCATATAAGAAGACACTGCAGCATCCAGAAAAGAGTTGTGGAAGGCAAGGTTGAAGGGAAGCGTGGTAGAGGAAGGAGGAGGCAGTCGTGGCTTGCCAACATACAGGAGACATCCCAGATACGACTGAGTGTAGCCCGTGAAGCAGCCTTGGACCGTGAAAGATGGCGCCGAATGACAGCCCACCTCGGAGACGGGACGGCACAGCGGTAAGGTAAGGTATACATAAAACCCCATGATTGATTGGCAAACAGAAATAGAGAATGAGAGAGAAACTTCAGGGAAAAAACAACAAAGCAAACAAAAAAAACAACAAAAAAAACAAAGCAAAAAACCCCAACAAAAACAAATAGAAGTTCATAAAAAAAGTGTGTAGGCCAAGGCTTCCAAAAATATTTTTGGGCGCCTTGGTGTAGGCCTATACATTGCAGATTTCTATTAATAGAAATTTTTTTTTTTAATTTTCCCCTCTGCAGTTCTTTATCATTCTCTCTGGTGCAAAATAAAGCTCTACCAACTTTCTCTCTCTTTCTCAATAATTCGGTTTTTTCATCTTTTCCTCTCTATCCTTTCTCTCTCTCTCTCGATTGGTTAATTTTCGTCTACTTCTATCTCTCTCGATAATTAGATTTGTGTTTTTCTCCTACCCTCCCTATCTCTTGGCTTGAGTTTGCTCCGCTTTTTTTTCTCCATTTCTTCTCGGGGCGCGGTGGCCCTGGGGTAGAAGAACACCGGCTTCCGACGCAAAAGGTCCATGGTTCGAGCCATGACAATTTCGTGCCCTACTGGTTGGGTCGGTGTCAGTTTAATGTGATCGGCTGAGACGGGAGTCATGGTATCCCCGCCCTGACTCGTGTGTGGCAGCACATAAAATTGTCAGACGTCAGTATTGGGGTCCGTCCACAATATAGCCTATAATAGTGCTGATATTGGACGCTAAACGAACTCAACTTCCTCTTTCGCGCGCATTTTTTTCTTCTTCATCTCGGATGTATGTCTATAATCTCTCTCTCTGATTTCTTTTGCTGCCTCTATCACTCTTGGACTTCATCTTCTTCTGTATAAACAGTATAGCTATATCCCCTTGGTATTTTCAGCTTTATTCTCTTCATTTTCCTCTTTATCTCTCTCCCCCCTCCCCCTCCCCCTCCCTTGCCCCCCCGCTCCCCCCCCCCCCCCTCTCTCTCTCTATTGACTGTGGCTCAGCTTTCTTCTCTTTTTCTTGTCTGTCTATCTGTCTCTTTCTCTCTCTCTCTTCACTCGCTCTTCCTCTCTCTTTGTTTTAGTTGTCTTATTTTTATCAACTACTCTTTATTTGACACCCCAGATGGTTTGACCCCCCCCCCCCCCTTATTTAAATTGAATGGTTTCACACCAATGATTGGCATAGTTTCAATATAATTGCCATACATAGAATCCAGCTACTTGTCAAAATCATTTTTTGAGGAAGACTGAACTTTCCTATGAAAACTCCAGTTGTTAGTAGAACTGTATGCATTTTTAAACAAACAAAAGAGGCCGCTGAGTTCACAAAGTCACAGCGACTGTAAATTATATTGTTTTTTTTTTTACACGCTTCTTTGGCAAATGTTGCCATTTTTTGTTGCAAATTTTTTGATTTCCCATGACTAAAAACAACTGTTAGAACATAATTATTATAGTGGAGGCAACTGAGATTTTTGCGTGCTGTCACACAGGGAGAATGTGGAGGTATCTGAACTCTCCACAGGGGGCAAAATAATAAAATAAAGTTTATCGAGCGTTGGTTTCGAATGGGATAGTCTATATATATACAGAGAGAGAGAGAGAGAGAGAGAGAGAGAGAGAGAGAGAGAGAGAGAGAGAGAGAGAGAGAGAGAGATATATACAAGAGAGAG
>RQTK01000877.1:75026-97526 GCA_003991915.1 Elysia chlorotica
GAGAGAGAGAGAGAGAGAGAGAGAGAGAGAGAGAGAGAGAGAGAGAGAAAGAGAGAGAAGGTGGTACAGACAAACTTATTGACAAAAAAGTGGTGATAGAAAGATTTAACTTAAAAGCATATACAGCTTTTTACTCAATAAGTGTAAAATGGCATTATTTATAAGCAGTTAGATAAAGCTGGGTAATTTATTTTAATAAAAAAAAAACATAATTATTATTGCAATGCAATGATATAGAGGTAACAGAAACCATGTGAAGAGAAGTTTTACTTTGAGTGCTCTCGTGCAATTATACAATTTTATGAAATACTTTGATCACATCTATGAATTCCAGAAAACAGAACAAAAAAAAGCACAAAGCCAAAAAATGACACCAACAACAAACAAATTATAACCATGTCCACACAAATAATCACATCAGAGGGTAATAAAAATAAAAACTTTATACATGTAGGAGCAATAAAATAAATAACTGTACACATTATTTGTAAACATCTTAAAACAATGGATATTTATGTGTCACTGAATTTGAATATCGTACACATGTCATGATTATGATTTTATTTATACCGTTCATCAACAGAGGAGGAGCAAAAGAGAGAAAGTAGAAAGAGGTACAGTTACACTTTTTTACTCCTATGGTTCTGATTAATCATGTAATACAGCATTGTTACAGAAACAAGATAATCCATTAAAATATAACCTGCTCATTACTTTATCCTCAACACTTGTACAACAGAAACGAGATTATGCACTTTCATGTAGGTAAGAGATTTTTACAGCCAATGCAATCATGTGGGTGTTTTTAAAATAGGCATGTCTCTTCTTTTCTCTAATTCTTGTGAGTGGATGACATAGTTTGGAAGTTAAATTCTTGCTGGCATGCCGCAATATAACATAAAAAAAAAAGAGAAAAAAATTTAATGTTTATTGACTAAATAAGCAGTAAAAACATAATATTTATTACACAAATGGTAAAAATAACAACTGGCAATTTCAAGCAAGAACAACATTGAAGCTTTGTGCGTAATATTGACAAACCTATGATAAAATTCATCAGCTTATTGACATTACATTTACACAAGGCTAACTCTTCATTTCATGTATTTGTGCGTCCTATACTGAAAAAAAACAAATACACTTTTCTATAATTTGAGTCCTTCGGTAATATAGTAGAAGTAAAAGCTAAATTACAGTTTCCAATCTTTTTCTTTGACTTTTGGAAGAAAACTACATGTAATCTGTTTTAATAATAAAACTTCTACTCTGCTTTTGAGTGAGGATTTTATTACAAACAAGTGCAATAAAGGTGGAAAATCAAAAGATAAAATGAGGCGTGTGACAGGGCTGCATTTTGTCACCTGACCTGTTCTTGTTGTATAGCAAAAATATAATGAGAGAGCTGGGGAGTCACCCAGGAATCAAGATAAGCGGTCATAACATAAACAATCTAGGATATGCAGATGACCCGACTCAGATAGCGGAAAGTGAAACAGACATGCAAAATCATCTTGAGATTTTTGAGGTTGAAAGTCAAAACAGAGTTCTCAAGTTAAACCTTAAGAAAACAGAAGTCATGGTTACAAGTCGTAAAAAATAGACACCGCAATGCAGTATTTACGTTCGCTGCACTAAACTGAAGCAGTGCGAGACTTTCAAACACCTTGCAGCTCACACCACAAGTGATGACCGAAACAACACAGAAATGTATAGAATAGCCCAGGAAAAGATAAATTTCGAAAGGATGAAAGTTACGAACAAGCTTCCAAGGAAACGAGAAAAAAGGTCTTACAATGATACATAGAACCCATTTTAATGTATGGGACGAGGCTTGGACGGTATCCAAACAAGCACAAAAGACTCTTGAGGCCGTAGAGATGTGGTTTCTTAGGCGAATGCTTCGTATACTTTGGACGGCAAAGGAGTCTAACGAAACCGTCTTAAATGAGGCAGAATCAGGAAGATAACTTATTAATAAAATACGAAAACGTCAGTTGTCATTTATTGGGCATGCTATGAGAGGAGAAAAACTTGAACACCTCGTCATGACAGGAATGCTTGAAGGGAAAAGGAGCAGAAGAAGACAGAAAGAAAAGTTCCTGGAAAGTCTAGTTTTGTGGCTGAATGCGGTAGATATGATGGAGGCCCTGAAGGCAAAAAGGGATTGAGCCATGTGGAAGGACATGATAATAGTCAACGCTATGAAGCACAGTTTTTTTTAATGTACAAACAAAGTGTCACATTAATGTTGTAAAATATAAAACTTATAATGCTGTCTATGTAAAGTAATTCGTTAATACTCAAAACATGTGAAATAATTAGTAATACCATTGAATACAAGTTCTTGATATTCTATGCAATGAAATATGAAAATATTGCCATTAAGGAATTACATTGCTGTTTTAGGCAAAAGTTCTTTGTTAATTTGTTAATTCCCTTAAAAGAAAGTGGGGTGCTATTATCCAGAACAGACAATGGAGCTGTAAGTCTAATAAATAAAAAAAAAGGCTTGCACAGCTTTTCTTAATGACACCAAAAGGAGCAGTCAACAAAATCATGTTTTTTTTAAAAAGAAAATCATATTGCAAAAACGACAAGGGAACAAACGAAAACACATTAATGAGTAGTAAAGAAAAGTACTGCTACATAAATTTACACTGTATTTTGAGAACATCATGTTCCTACAACCAAATTCTAATTAAACAAATAAGATAAGGTGATTATAATTAAAAAGATTCTTGAAATAATATCATCATGGTTGAAGTCCATATTGCAAAGGACTTTTGAAAAATTTCAGTTTGTAAAATGTATAAAGATAACTGAATATCATTTGGAATAAAAGGGGTTTTGGCAAACAACCGAAGGGAAAAATACAGTTTATATACATGAACAAAGTAATAAAAAAGAGTATTTTGAAGTATTGAGAAATGAAAACAAAATTATTTTATCAAGATATATTGCAAAACTTTCTAACATGTTTGTTTAAAACACACCCAAGCAACCCTTAAGTTTCCCAGAACGCATTTCCAAGGTACGATTCATCCAAGAGGTAGGGATGATTTTGGGCAATGTGCTAGAGACTGAAATATTTTATGCCAACATATCAGAATATGTCCTGATGGGTTCAGTTGAGTTGTTTGTTTAACGTCCAACATGTACAAGTTCAGTCCTCACTGCACAAACTTTTTCCTACCACCTTTCACTCTTGTTATGCAGTGGTTTGTGTAGGCACTTATTCATACAATTCTCAACTGGTGCAACTGCTCTCCTGCCTTTCACAACTCAACATACTATTATGTAGAGCCTAGAGTCAAACTCTGATATAACAGCACAAATGGGACTTTCTTTTAATATCCTTTCCAAAAAAGATTTTATCATCGCTCATGTGTGAAGGTCGGTACCTTTATACTACAGGTGCCATAGCCTGCTACTACTAGATTAGTCTAGATCTTAATTTCATATCCAGCAACTGTCTGTATGAAAACACGGACTGGGTGAGGAGGAGGGGTGCAACAGCTTTAGTTTTAGTGATGGCCGAATGCTTTTGATTCTACCATGTATCGAGGCAGGCACTCAGGTAGAGCGTGTGGAATATTAAACCAAGGAAAGGGAAAGGGAAGGGAAAGATGTGGCGAGTCAGGAAACCTGTC
This sequence comes from Elysia chlorotica, assembly GCA_003991915.1. Classification (NCBI taxonomy): domain Eukaryota; kingdom Metazoa; phylum Mollusca; class Gastropoda; family Plakobranchidae; genus Elysia; species Elysia chlorotica. The sequence goes on from RQTK01000877.1 coordinate 78,677, forward strand.
TTCTGCGTGCTAAGGAAACTTGGGGGATGCACACACAAAAAGAGCAATGAGCGCACAGCGTGCTGATGGCTGTCTAAGAGACATTATCCTTCTTATTCTCTATCTAGGCTTTGAATTGTTCAATTCCTGCTCCTTCTCCCTATCTCTTGTTCGCTGTTTCCCATTCTTCTTTTCTGTCTCCTGGCTGTAATATCTCTGTCTATCAGGGCTCAGTTTCTCCTTTGCCATTGTAGAGCTGGATCTTTCTTTCATAAATCTACTGATCGGTGCATTAAACAAGCGACTAGCTGTGTAAGACTATGTCAAGTAGGACAACAAACTGGAAAGGGGGAGGAGGGTAACAACCACTAGGGTTATAGCGATGATAGACCCATCCCTTTTTATTGTGTAATCATACGTTCACACTGCATATAGACAGGCGCTCATTTAGAGTGGGCAGTGCATTATGAATTGGATCAATCATGGCAATGGTAGAGAAGTGGGAGTCTTGATAGGCTTTTTGTGAGTTGGCTTTGCAGCATTGTATGTCCTGCTCACTGGCTGTTTTGTTAAGCTCCACCTACTCAAGGTGCCATTTAAGTTCAAACCAGTGAATTTTTTACTAAGGTTTTAATAGGAGAAAAAGGGGGTGTGGGGAAAGTATTGTTACACCCTGAGGTGCTGTTACAGCACTAGCCATTAAATGGAATGGACTGTATGTGTACATATTGCCATTATGGTTTTGGAAACAATGTTTAAAAATCATAATGCCACTTCTATTTGGTTTTTTTTTAGGCTGTCACAAAAATATAAAATGTCTCATAGGTCTTGCTTTGAATTTTTTTTATGTGAAGAGATAATATCAAAGAAAATTTTAGGCAAAACTGCATGCAAGAAAAATTATGCATTAATGGCCTATCTGGCAGTGGTGTTCACGTTGTTTTGTTCCTCTTCTGGGTGTACACATAATATGCTCTTTACCTCCTTGCTGAATAAACTCATGAGCACTGGTGAACAGCTCAGCCTAAAAGATGAAAGAATCAATATTAAGACAATTCAGTTTTCATTGTCAAGTTATTCAACATGGCAAATAAAAGAGAAAATAGAAGAAGAAGAGAAAGACAACTGGACAAAGATCAAAGATTAACACACGAAGCACCGGCAGTTACAGTATGTGTCGGCGTACTATCCATTACAGTGTAAAAGTGAGCCAATTGCAACAAAGCCTACAGTCACACAACAGAACAGAGTGAAGTTCAACATGCAATGTGACCAGCGCCTGTTTCACATCAGTGTCTGTGTGTATCTGTCTTTGTGTCTCAGTGGGATGGCGTTTGACACTTGTATGTAAATCAGTCAAAGCATGGCTTTCATCACCACCTTCCTCTACATCAATGGTCCAACCGTCTTTACAAACAGGGACTGAAAAGCGCCAGATTACCCAAGGTCTCTACAGGGGGTATTTTTCTCCTTCGTCAGACCTTTCCTTTCTTAGACATTCAGACACAAAAGCTGACAGATCTACTTCAATTAAATCCTGTAGACTTGTGAGTATGACATCAAATGTTGAGATTAAGTATTTCAAACAGTTTGTTATGTTGGAATCTTGCCTAAGCTGACTATTCAAAGGAAGTTTGTTAATTGGCTGTTTTTAGCATGAAGGTAGGCTTGTTTCACTTTTGCCACAGCTTGTCATGTCAAAGATCTTGACCCTAAATATGTTTTTAGGGCAAAACATTCACAATTCACAATTATTAGAATTGACAGATGAATTAAGAAAGACCCTTGACAGTGGAGCCAAAACAGATGTGCTTGTGCTTGACTTTGCAAAAGCTTTTGACAAAGTCAATCACGGCCTCTTGGTCCACAAACTTAAGACCTACGGTATTACGGGCCAAGTAAATAGGTGGATGAAGTATTTCCCTACAGATAAACATCAAACAGTGGTTGTAGGTGGAGAAAGGTCACACATAGTTGGAGTCAAATTTGGAGCTCCTCAGGGCTCAGACCTGGGACCATGCCCAACGATCTCTCAAACCAGATTAATTCAAACACCTGGCTCTTTGCTTACGGCACAGTTATCGATCGAAGACCAAAGGCATTTACAAATGCAGCTGGATGCCCTTGCTGTCTAGAACAGAAGTGGTATAATATAATTATATTATGTTTTCATCCAGACAAATACCAAGTCATGCAGGTCACCAAAAGCTGCACGAAAAAGGACTCATCATATTATCTCCATGGCCAGAAGCTCCAAATTGTAGATACGATCAAAGACATTGGTGTAACTGCCCAGTCGAAATGGAAAATGGACACAGCACATTAACGATTTGGTCAATAATGAAAACAGGCTACTCGGTTTCATGCGCCCAACCTGAAGGTTAACTCGAGGACCATTAAAGACCAAGCCTTTAAGATGCATCTATACCCTAAACTAGAATATGCAGCTACAGTATGCGACCATTAAAAAAGGAAGATATTGAAGCATTAGAAAGAATCTAAAGACGTGCAGCCCGTATTGTTCAAAACTTACATAGAAACACCAGCAGTGTGGTTGACATGATCCAAATTTTAAACTGGGAGACCCTTAGTGACCCTACTGCATCGTCGCAAAACCTCTCGATTCACTTTCCTCTTTAAAATTCTTAACTGCAAATCTAAAGTGCAATGAAATGCAGCAAGCTGTGACGAGTGCCAGACACAGTCAAGTTTCAAACAGACAATTAAAAAAATCCCTTGCAAGAAAAAAGTTTGACTACAATCCCTTTTCCCGGAAACAAAGGGAGTATGGAACAACCTCCTCCTGAAGCTGCTAATGCCCTAAGTGCCAAGGCCTTCCAAGAGAAGATATCAAAAGTCATAATGAAAATTTCTTTCTTTTTTTTTTCTAAACAAAGAGAAAAAAAAAATGGAATTGAATAAAAGTTGGAAAAAAGGAAAAAAAAAAGAAAAGGGAAAAATATGTATAAATATATAATATATATGTAACTAAGCGCCTGTGAACCAAACCTGCTAATAATATTCAATATGTTGAATTTGAGCAGAAACACTGAAGAAGAAGGTGATTAAACTAATTGTAAAGACAGGAACTGTTTGAAAAGTAAATGCAGGAAGCAGAAGTTGGGGAATAAAAAATCGTTTTCACAAAAAAGAGCGTTTCCGTTACTAGACCAAAAATAATCTTAAAGAGGCCAAAATCAATATTTTCATTTAATTCATTTTAAATTGCAGAATTTGAATAAAAAAAAATCTGTAGGATATTTTACATTTGTGGATTTCCACAAATTTGCAGACAACTGTAAGCAGTGATAAATTTACTTACAGGTATGAACAGATCCTCAGTGCTTTCACCTTCCAATACTGATAGCTCATCAGAAGAAAGTAGAGGCAATCTGATGTGCTTTATTGCATCTCGAGCCATTTGAAACATTTGCTTACCGTCAGCAACCTAATTGAGAGGGAGAGGGAAGGGGGAGTCACATGGAGACGCAATCAATGAAATAAAAACAAAACAAAAAAGAAACCAGAAGAATGAAAAAGAATGTTAGACAAAAATTTGCTAAAAAAATGAATTTCAAACGCTCTTTTATTTTACTGGAAATCTATGTATGCTTGCAAAATTGAGTGGGTATAAGGAGATGATAACTTTCCTCAGTGGTCATAATGCAGAATGGTTAAAAGTGAGAAAATTCATGGGAAGCCCTTAACCCCCCTCCCCAAACAAGGAAACCCAAAAAGAAATGTCTCGTTATATAACACTGCCACGATTCTATACCATTTTTAATGAAAAAAAAAACAAAAAAAGACTAGAATGAAAGATTAAAAAAAGTAACTTGAATATAACTGTATAATAAAATCTAGATTATTTAGACGTTTGTAATGTTTCTTTTTTGGTAAAAATGGCATCTTATGTACTTTAGTAGCCATCTGTCTCTTAAGTCATGACATCAAATAAGGACTTGAAAATGTCATCAAGAGTAGGCCTACCGGTACGTGAAACAGTAACTACATGTAACATGTACTAAACATATCCACTCCGATTCAACAATCTTAGTGTATTTTAATTTGGGTACCGAAGTGATGATTTCTCCAAAGCCTGTGTTGATACTTAATGCCCAATGGATCAATTATAGCAGAAATTATAGACCTAAAGGGAAAATTATTAGGTCCGCGGTCTATGTCTAGAAAGCTAGATCTACAGTCTAGAGAACGCAGATCTGATGCGCACTGAGGTTTGGACTTTAGAGAGAAATTTTCACATAAACCATTATCAGTTGAAAATTCCCCCCGCCCCCTTATCAAATATAGAGCCAGATGGCTTAGATACAGCTAAGATGGTAAGGAAACGAAAGATCGGATTGTTCGAAGACAATGATGAAAAAATCATAATACGACAAATCAGGTGTATCTGAAAAACTCTGAACTGTAGGCATATGAAAGTAACTGAAAAAACTGTAGGCATATGAAAGTAACTGAAAAAAATGCATTTTTTGTTTTGTTATTACTGTACTGTCAGCCCCTGCGATGTAAGTTTTTTTTATTTGTTTTTTTTTGTTTTTATTTTATCTTTAATTGTTCCTTGCATGCTGAACAGGTATATCCAAGGATGCAAAAATCAGTTATGATTGCTGATGAACCAGAAGAGCATTAGTCTAGAAGGTCTGTTGTAGACATCCAAATGAGCGAGTCACAACAAAAATAATCTATTTCTGCCAAACAGCAGTAAGCACATCTTTCTGCTATTCGCATATCACATTTTTTTTGTACAAGGGTCCATTTGGTTAACACTGTAAATCTATTATCGATACCGCTCAGGGGGTAAAATTCTGCAAAATGCTATGTTGAATATAGAATTTTAAAACTAATAAAAATGCCCTCTAGGGTGTCAATGTCACCCCCATGTACGAATTGGGTTAAAAATGAAAATGAAGTGACTTGATGTACAAATGTTTTCAAATCAAATTAAAATAATGAGGTTTGTTAGTTGCTTGGATAATGAATATCAGCAAGTAGACTATATCGCAAACAGAAATGGTAAGGTACCTAATTCTGTAATACCCTGAATAGTTTTATACCTCCAAAGTTTTCCGAAGAATCCTATACTAAAATACCGAGGTCTCAGAACATTTTTAAAGAGTCATGATTTCATTTTTCAAAGAAAAAATTATATATTACCCTCTAATAATTATATAACTAATAAAATATCAATAAAAAAATAGATTTCACCTTTTAAATCTCACATACTTATTCGTAGATTATGCTTACAGCATTAACAGAGGCCCATGTTTTAACAGCCTTTATCAGATCAGTTTCATCTATTTCCAACTTGCTTGATCTGATAATGGTCACCAGGGCATCTTCGCTAATGTCTTTAAAGCTGTTTGAAAAGAGGACTTCCTGTAAAAAGGCCATAGAAACAAGTATAAACAACAAGAACAACAAAAATTAGGTTTTTGATATCTAGATGAGAATCAAAAAAACTTCATGTACACCCAAGCAAATAAATAAGAACTATTGTCAATAAAAACTAAATATATTTCATTTAACAAATGAAAAAGAAATAATTAGATAGCATAGATAAGTCTAAGTCATTGACAGGTTTTGTTACAGTAATGAAAAAAAAATCCAGAAAGGTTTATACTTATGCAAAATATACAAATTGAGGCTTCGTTGCAGTACCTGAGAGAAAAAATTGTCCTCATTCATATGAATTATACATGCAAGCTACACTTAGCTGGCCCAATGTTATTTAATACAGATAACAAATTAATGTTTTATTATAGTTAGGAGAGACAAATCACAATTAGATTGAGTGTATATATTTAATCTAAAAACGTACCACAAACATTTTTATATCCTATTATTTTTTGTTTGGAGTTGTTTAAGAAATAAGACAACATACCTTAGTATTGTCCTCAATAAAAACCATGGCCATTTCCTTCAAATCATTCTGATTGTATGTCACAGCACATTGCATTACATCACATGCATTTGAAACTTGGAGGGTTTTTATCAGAAATTCTACACACAGCTAAAAAAACAAACAAGAAATATCTTGTACATTTAATGAGAAAAACTAGAAAACAAAATTCTCTGAACTTCATCTACATAATTATACATTTTCATTATTACATTACAAATTTCAAGTTGAGAGCAAATTTCACATATTTCACCAAAACATGGACATCGCAGAATAAATTTCTGTTTCACTTGATCAAAAAAGAAAAAAGAAAAGCTGATCTCAATCAATAGGAAAACTACTTATCTGAACAAAGTCTTTTATTTCAAGCATATTATTTATCATCTATAACCCTTTCCATTCATTTTGATATTGATCAGAAATACCTATAGTAAAAAAACAACACATTATTAATATTAAAATCCATGAATAAGAATAAAAAGTTAAATTAAAGTTATAGATTGTGTGCTTCTTATAGTAGCTACAAAGGTATCACTTTACTTAGCATCACCTTACAGTCTCAATACCAAAACCAGGTTCATATCATGTAACACACCAGCTACTCTTGCTGCAGTTAACTTTTGTGTTGTCTCTCAACCTTACCAATGCGTCAATTCCTAATTGTTCCTAGTAGCTACAGTACAGGTAAGGAGATGTGCATGCTGTTTGGGCTATGATTACTTCAAACTGTGCAGACCTATGACTGAAACCCATTCTTCAAAATCTGAGTTTAATAGTATCCTCTAAAGAGCCTGAATCAATCTATTCAAAGTTGTAATAAAATAAACGCACTAACATCTCGAAGATCATCCAGTCCATACTCAAGTGCCGTGGCCAAGACATCCACTGCCTAGAGAAAGGGATATGATGAAAAAAATCACTTAGTGCAGAACATAAAATATAATTATCAGAATTTAATAGAAGCGCTAACTCCGCCAGGGAACATAGCTAAGCTGTGTGACTTGCCTGTCCTAAGCCAGGGTAAAGGAGGAAGGTTGGGCACTGGGTTTACACCCCAGTCCCGTAAAAAATATCTTGTAACAGAAACCAAGGCAACACAAAATATTATCTATTTGGCTGAGGGAGACACTTCTTCTTCAGAAGAGTCCATGACGCAGGCTAGTGAAAGCCTTCGGGAAGCTAGTTTGCCGACAGTGCTCCTAACGACCAAAACCAAAACCCGTATTGGGACCTGGAACATCCGGACCCTTTACGAAACGGGCAGAATAGCCCAGGTAAGTAAAGAAATGAAAGAGTACAGTCTGAAGATCCTGGGACTGTGTGAGGCAAGAGAACATTGGTAGGTGGACAGACCATCATATACTCAGGCCATGAAGATGGACATGTACATGAGCATGGATTATTCGTACTGTATGAAAAGATTTACATATACCCTGACTTTTCAGCACACTTACATTATGAGAATCCAGTGAAATGAAGTTTGTATAGATGTATTCCAGCATAGAAAGGAATGTTTGTGGTGTCATGTCTTCTATATCAAAACACACATCTTCTCTTTCCCGATTTGAGTCCAAAAACATAGCCTTGAAGACAGTACAATGAGCAGCAAGAATGCTTTGATGGGCGTAGATGATGTCTTTACTGGCACCCACACAAAAGGTAACATCACTAAGAAGAAAAAAAAAACTCAGAGTTATCAAGCGCATCATCTAAAACCACGCAAACATAAATTATACTTTTTATTGTTAATTTTTAACAATAATAATGAAAAGAAATTATAATCCAATTTACTCAGACCTGTAAAAAGTATGGGATTCTGAATAGAACATACCAGATTTTTCCTTCCTTTTTTTTTTTTTTTTTTTTTTTACAATTCTTTCATTAAAAAAATCGTCAGCCATTTTGGTAAAAACTTGTTATTAGCCTGCAAGATCTCAAATTGCTCTGATACACTGATAGCTTGTAAACTGAAAGATAACTGAAAAAAAAAAAAAAAAAAGTGTTAGCTCCCTCACTATAATATTATTGATCAAGAAGCTATTTGAAAACCTGTTCTGTTGTCATCCTGCACTTCATTGAGTGCTGTCAATTGTTTCACGTGAATAACATTTATTGCATGTATACCTGAATTCTTTGTTATTGATCAATTTCTTCATAGCTGCTGCATAAATATGAGCTTTGCCTTGCATTAAGACAGGGACACTATCTTGGTTCATGGCTGGAAGTACAGGACACAAATCTTTATGAAAAAGAGAATAAGAATTAAGATCAAAATATAGGTAAAAATAGTCAGCTTATGGACAAATTAAAAATAAAAATCTCTTTAAGTACTAGACCAAAATGCTAGCTTAACGGGAGGGATGGGTCCTGAAATGGATGAAAATTCGTATGATGCTGGTCCTTAATGTAATAAATAATTAATATATTAGAGGCTTTTTTGAATTTTTGTTTGAGTTTTGAGAAATCTGAGATCTTATCAAGAAAAATGAGTTTTTGTCCCTTTATCGTCATGTAGCAAAATAAGAAAATAAAAAAAAAAACTATTTCAAATAGCCCAAATTTGCTCTATTATATTGTTTAGATACAGTGTCTGTACATGACTGACAAGTTTCAAGTTAATTGATAAAGAACTGTGGGACAAAAAAGATCTTGAAATTCACTGATTTTAGGTACCCAAAATCCAATACCGTGGCCTCCCCATGGCAACTATGTGAGAACATTTGAAAAACTAAATTTTTCCAACATTTTCAAAGGTGCTGATTTCAATGGTTGCAATTAAAACCAGCAAAAGTGCGTACCAAATCACTCTCAGGACCCGGCCCTCACTCAAGACCGTAGTTGCAGTAGTAGAACTTTTAGGAAGTGTTCAGCAATGATTAGAAAGTCTCTAGAACCTCTGGGTACCCCAAATCACCCCGACCTCACGCTTCCCCTAGGCATGCTAGTGAAAGCACAGGAGCCTATCCCTCACGGCATCCAGGTGAGAAAAAACGGAGCCTACCTCCCAAATATTCTAGTCATGCCTGTAAACATTCCCTCCATATACTTTCACACTATTCAGAAACTCTCCTCCCTTGCTCCCACATAATCTATCTTGCACAACACACTACACCACACACATTTATTACTTGTAGCCTAGATTCTATTTAGTTCTTATAATTCAAATTAAATTCTTTGGTCAGACTGTCATATAAAGCTAAGCTCTCTTTTCATTCAACGCTTTGTAGGTCTTAAGATTATTAAGTGAGTGTACACACCAGTATGTTTTCCACGTGTATTTTCGATGTGTATATTTTTTTTTTTCTGTTCACACCACTCTGCGCAGCCAATTTGCATGTGTATATCAGAGTCAAAAATACACAAGCGTCCAGAGCGTTCAGACCATGTGTACTTTTCACTCTGTTTTCGGCATGCACCAAACTAGAGTGTTCACACCAGCATGTTTCGCATGTGTATGTTTGACTCTGATATACACATGCAATCAAGGGGTCACTGCGCATGCGCGAACCCCAGTGACCCGCGGTCTTCAAAACAAACACATAAATATGGCGACTGCAGAAGCCTTTAGATAATGTCTGGAGGAACGACCAATTTTATATGATATAAAAAATCCAGGCTATTAAAAAAATTCTGTTTGCTCTTTTTCCGTTTAGCTGGGAGAAATTGTAAGAGCAGAAAACAATTGCATCTTCCTCTTCACTGGTACTCCATTGTTCTTCTTCGCTAGCAGATGTAGATCTAGGTTTCTGGTCTTCATTGTATGCCGCCATTTCGATCGATGCCGTCAAACAAACACGATCACGTGACAGTCGATGCGCATCGCATCAAAATATACACTCGGAAAATACACAACGTCTGAACACTCTTAAAAAAACAGAGTGCAAACTACACATGCGTTTGCTTGTGTATATTTGACTCTGCGAAAAGTACACGCCGTCTGAACAGAAATAATTCCAGGGACATACGCATGGAAAAAATCCTTCGTCTGTACAGTCACTTACTGGGATTTAAATAATTACAATGCAGATCTAGAATCTAGATCTAGATCTACAGCCTATAAGCCTAAATAGGCTTAAATCATGTAAATGTACATTACAGAAAAAAAAAATTTTACACTTTCATTATAAATAGACAGTAACACTTGATCTCTACATAGTGCATATAAACTCAGACTTTATAAACACCTCTGATTAGACAATTTACCTAAGCGGCCTTGGTTATGGCAGCATTAGATCTAGATGGCAAAATAATTTTTTCGCACACACACTGATTAGATCTGTTGTAATGGATTGAAATTGAGAACTAAGGAATTTCAAACCATCAGTCAGCATACTGCTGCACCACAAAAGCCACCTCAGACTAGTGCTTGTTGAGTCCAAAAAAGCGCAGTTCACGTCCTCAAGTTGTGAGGCTGTGATCTCAATGGAAGAAGAAGAAGAAGAAGAAGAAGAAGAAGAAAAAGAAGAAGAAGAAGAAGAAGAAGACGAAGAAGAAGAAGCAGCTAAAACTAAATTGCATTTTGAAGAAATTAAGACATATCTACACCCTCTAGATCTCTAGATCTTATCTAGATTTAGAGAAGTAGAAAAGATTCTAGATCTAGATCTAGATTAAATTAAACCATTAGGGCCTAAATTTACCTAGATTTAGAACCTAGTCTTCAGAGTCTACTCGACATAGAATCTAGATCTCTATATATTTCTTTTGATTCTAATTTGTATTGAGTTTGAATTCAGAGAAATCCTGATCAGTCAAGATCTATAGAATCTAGATTATATTTTTCCAACCCCAATAATCTTCCCCAGAAATCACTCAACCAGGATGGTTGAGTAGGACTGTTGCGGCCTCCAATACCATCGATTAAAATCAAAAGTGAAACTAAGCTCTTACTGTATGAACCGAAAGTAAAACACCAGCCAGATTTCTCTTAGTTTCTCTAGCACAAGTTGGCCCAGGCCATAACTCCACAACTCCATCCACTGATGACAGATTCCACTCAATCCATTGGAAGGAATAATAGTAGGTAAGAAGGGCCGTTACTAGTGCTAGCTATGAGCTTAATGGTCCTAGATCTAGCCAGATCTAATCTAGATCTTGAGTCGAGGTAAATTATTGTATCCAGCCCTATCACTTTTTGCTGATAAAACAACAAAAAAAAACAACAAAAAAAACAACAAGCACTGAAGAAACTTCAGACCATAGAGCATAGCAGTCATGATGATGATGATGATGAACACCACCCCCCCTCCCCCACCAAACTTCCCTCTAGCAATACATGTAAGCTTAGTGTAAAATTATATGGAACTGAGTTGTTAGATTCAATATTTTCAATGAGCCAGTCTGTTTTAAAAACAAATATGTTTCACAACACATCGCGAAAATGAATTTTGAACAGTTTTTTTGGTTTTTCTTCATCTATCAAGTTCTATCAAGTAATAAATGATAAAATAATATAGGGCTTAAGTGTCATTAGCATGCTCCTCTACAATAGTGACTCATGGAACCTGTATAAGCACCAAGAGGGTAGACTCAATGCCTTCCACCTTCACAGTCTCCGACAGATTCTGCCTGTTTGTGTCTCAAACTAAGATAAATTGCTTACAGAGCAAATATTGAAAGCATGTTTGCCCTCCTCTCCCAGAGACGTATACGCTGGCTCGGTCATGTAGTGTGCATGCAGGATGCTTGAATCTCAAAAGACATTCTCTATGGCGAGCACACTTCTGGCACTAGACCAACCTGCAGACCGTTTTTCAGGTTCAAAGATGTCTACAAGAGAGATTTGAAACTCAGCAACATCCGCACCATTGACCTTGAATCCACGTCTGCTGACCAAGCCACCTGGCGGCTCGTAATGAAGATTGGCATACAGCTGTCCGAGAGGAGAAAGGATCAATGGGAGACAAAAAGACTATGCAGATGCCAGAGGGCAGCATCAGTTGCAGTACCAGGTGAGACTGCCGCCGAAACCACTCGCAGAAATTGTCACAGAATATGCAGCTCCAAAATTGGCCTGTTTAGCCACGACAGACTCAACTACAAGCTGGCTTTACCAGGCGCAAAGGCTCCATTGTCTTCCGAGGCAGATGGAGAGGTCAACCAAATGTCATTTGGAAATTAAAATGAGTGGAAGAAAAAAAAAGGAAAGAACCTTATGAAACAAGGAAATAAAAAAAAGGTAATCTTAAGCTATCATTGAACCTCTTTATCTGTGACCCCAGATGTACAAAATGAAAACTCAAATAAAAAAACTGTGTGTGCTGCCTAAATGAAAAAAAAAAAAAATCCAAAGAGTGCTTGGAACCATTTTTATTATTATAAACCCCACCTTAAATTAAATCCGATCCGAAACTTTTTGAGTTTGAAGTAGGTAATTTTTAAACATATTCTGTGTGTATTAATTATATATTAATATCTCCAATGCCATTTCTTTTTCTCACAGATCATTACACGTACAGCCTCAATAGTGCTATGGATTTGCTTTTATCATCCAACTATAACGATGTGCAGGTTTTGCACTGGATTCTTGATTTAAAGTGCAATTTTTCACAAAAACAGCTATCAGGCACAGCTCTACTATTTTGCCAGTCTAGCTGCTTCCCACCTGATTCTGATGTTACACCTGAATCCAAAGCATGTATTGGCTCAAGTTCTTTATCAAAGTCACCTCATATTGATCAAGGAGGCAGTGACACACCAGCTTATGGCAAAAATGCAATTCCTTTTATTCTAGATTGTGACACTTTAGATATTGAAGCTTGCTTTTTTCATAGTTTACCTAAAAAAAGCTTTGAGTTAGACAGCCAATGCTATGAAAATCTCACAACGGACTCTGAATCTATGAATGAGTGTAGAAAAGGCAATCAAAGCAGAAGCTATCAAGTACATGAAGACACTATCAACAAATATTTTAACATTTTTCAAAATTTGAAAAAGGGAACATTTAAGAGACCTGTTGATTTTGTTGTTGAAAAATCATGTCTAAGAATATCAATTCCTCACACATATTTACAAAGCAACCAAAAGAGGGAATTATTTGCTGTTGAGATCAACTATCAAACTTGTAGAGAGGGACCATCTTTAACATGGACTCAAGATCAAAACATGCAGTGAGTAATTTTTTGTCAACACAGATGTAAATGAAGTCTTTTAAAATATGATTACTGAGTCAAATAAGACAAAAAAACAACAGCACGTAAGCTTTCCCTACCGTTTTCCAATAAACAATTACAATTATGAAGAAAAAAGGAAACTTGCTTTACACTCCTTGACTGATCTTTACAGGGTAACTATTCAGCTGCAATCTAAATATGATCAAATCCATATACAAGTTGTGAAAGGCATCCTTATTAAATTTTAAATTAAAGGTTGTTGAGATGTTGCCCATTTTGGTGTAGCTACTTTTAAAAAATATTTTTTTTTTAATTGCTTTCAAATTCCTTCTATTAAGGCCCTGTGTCTACACAAGCGGACATTTGTTGAATAACCGATCTCTAATGCCGTGTCAGGACATGCCAGAGGCTATGAGTACATGGCATTGCTATATCACAGTATGTGCAGACAAGGCTGCAGATGTGCAATTGGACAAAGTAACTGTTCTCATGGCTGGAGAGACAGAGCCCAGTGTAGTTGTTGACCAAGGTAGCATTCAAATATTTTGTAAATATTTCTTCATCATGATTATCCCCAAAAAGTATATACATGTATTATTTAATTGGAAAAAAGTGATGTAAAATGAATAATTATTTTTTTTTAATATAAAATTCATCTGGTCTTGCAAAACTGGAATTGTTCATGTAAAACATAAAGTTTTAAAGTTTTAAAAATACTTAAAGGACTTCCTTTTACTTTAAGTCACATTTCTTTGCAAGTAAGGAGATTTTTAAATACATTTTTAATTAGTTGAAGCATTTTATTCATAGAAGCTTTGACAAACTTTGTCTTCTCATGCAGATGGAAATTACACGTTCGGCTATCACAGCTCTTACCCAATGCCTGCATCAACCTTTGCACTTGCAATTGGAACTTGGTCTGAGTTCTGCAGCACTCAAACCAAGAGAGACAATTCAGTGGAGTATGTAAAGATGCAAAAGAATCTCTTCCTATATATACATAGATTATTCTTTCCCACACTATATTTATCGGCTAGAATTGAGCACAAAATTGCTTTTCTTTGTTTAAAAGTGCAAAGTTACAACTCACCCTCTGACATAAAAGAACTTATCTCCCCATACAATCCTGGACGTCAGTTACGATCTGAAAACAAAAATCTCTTGCATAATTTTAGGACCAATCTTGTATCATATGGAGATCAATCCATTTCCAAAGCTGGCCCCACTGTTTGGAACTCTCTACCTCTTTTTATTAGATGAATCTCTTGTGAGTCCCTTTTCACAAAACATTTAAATACATTTCTTTTTAAGAAATTGCTGTCAAATTAGAATCTGTTACCCAACCACAATTATCGCATTAGGTATTGTCTAGTTGATTTTTAGTGATGTTGCTATGTATTCGAATTATCACCCCTCTATTGTATTGTGTATAATTTATGTTTAAGATGTAAGTTTTTATATATGCTTTTATCTTCAATAATGTAAAGCGCTTTGATACTTATTGGAAAGCGCTATAGAAGTGAAACTATTATTATTATGGTTATTATTGAAATTTCCATAAACCTCTGCAGCACTTTACTTTACTTTGCAGCAATAAGATACTGGTCTCTTTTATTTAATTCTTAGAAAAGTGTGTTTACCTTGGTTTAGTTAATGTGTAATTAATATAATTATGCTTAATAGCTGCTTTAGTTAATATAGGGTTCTCTTTTAGATTAATTAATATTAAATCCTTGCATAACTTAGTCAGATGCTATGTTTTTCTAATGTCTTCTGATATAGATTTTTATTATCTATTTTTACTGTTATGCTTTAACTTTGATTAACTTTTGTCTATTTTTTTTCAGATCTTTTAAGCCAAGGGTCCGATTGTTTGCTCCATCTTCTTTAGACAAAAACCCACTCAGGAGTCTGACTGACTATTTGCCAGCATGTTTCTCTGCTCTTCACTCAGTTTTAGGACTGTACCCTTTACAAAGATTGGACATCCTGATTGTTCCTGCAAACTTTGACAGTCTTGGTATGATGGGGTAAGTTTGAGGGTTTTTCCTGAATATCACTGCTTCAGTTTTCCAGTTAAAAAGATTTTGAAGTTTTGATAGATCAATTTGAACTAAATTCTTAACTTTGCATGTTGAAACTCTTAATTATTCATTATTTTAAAAATATTTCCTATGACAAATAATTATATGTTTGTTAGTTATTGTTACCTTTTTTCATCACTGATATTAGATAGATAATATGCATTTTTTTTTCTAATCATCAAAATAGAACATGTTACTTCATTTTTTCATTTAACCATTTTACTTTTAAGCTTCTCTACAAAGGCCTTAAAGTGCCTTTGTTAATTAATTTTTTAAAGTCATAAGTTAATTACACACAGGACCTAACCCATGATATCCTTAAAAGGTCCTTTTTACAGAATTCTCTCCCCTAGATATATAATACCATCCTTCAAAGATAAAACTTGAAATAAATACTACCAACTACAAAGGAGTTTGGGGTCCAACATTTTAAAAGAAAGTAACTCTTTTTATATGCATTTTGATATCTTCCATGTAAGCTTTTATTGCATCATTGTATTTACAATTCTCTGAAAGATACAAGAGTAGAGGCAGACAAACATTGAAGTTGTATTTATCATAAATAGACTTTTAGACTTATCAGAGAACTAGGATCACCTTGATTCAACTTCTTATCCAAGTTATGATTCTTTTATTTGATTTCTGTCCATAGCCTTCACCTGCTTATCATGTAATGAGGACTTGTTAAGCACAAATATGAAATGTTTTGTTGGTAGAATAATTATTATAACCCTTACAATCACTTAATAGGATTATACTCAGGCATTGGACTTTGGAAATAAAGTCCTGTCTACTATTTTGGGGGTTCAACATTTAAAGATTTACCAGACATCTAGCATCACCTTGCTTTATTTACAGATCTAAGCTGTTATTTTTTAAATCTTTTCCTGTCAAAGCCCCCACCTGCTGTTTCTATCACAGTCTACTGTAATGTGTGGAGGAACAGAGGCCGAGGGCAGCATGTTTTACCGAGTGGCCCATGAGCTTTGTCACACATGGCTCGGTGTGTTGACCGGACCACGCGACTGGACAGAGGAATGGCTTACTGAAGGCCTTTGTTGCTATCTGGAAGATGTTGTGCATGCCAGAGCTCTCATGGTAAGACTAACTAAATTATACAATGTATGTAATGTACCGTCGCTTTTTACAAAATCAAAGCATGGTAGTGGTCTCAGAATTAAAAAAAAAGAATACAAGCTTAATCCACTGTGTGGCTGAAGGGTGAGTGTTGGGCCTTATCTGTACAGCTCTGCACTGTCACTCAAGAGCTCTTTAAAGTTTTAACATCAACTTGCTGCATTAAGGCAGAACTATAGCAAGTGAAGTGCAGCATTAGTAGTTTTGCCTTTTCCTTAAAGATAAAATATTTATCTATGAGGAGAAAATAAAGGCATGGTAGGGATTTCAAAGTAATACATCTCAGTCTTAGTGAAGCCCAGACCTGACAAGGGGTTGGGAAAATTCTTTTACTATCTGCTCAGAACGTTTCTGAAAAAATTTACAAGAATCAAAGGAACACCTGCACTGCTTTGTGAAATGAATGTAAGGAATATTTATAGGCATTAAAATGTCTTTCGGATTTTTCATTATTGCATTCACAGTACATTTTTATGCTGCATTAAAATGTCTTTCGGATTTTTCATTATTGCATTCACAGTACATTTTTATGCCCTGCAGTATAAGTTAATTTATTAAAAAGTAAGCTTTGAAATGGTTGCTATTTGCATTTTAACATCAAAACAAGAAAAGTAAAGCTAAGATCCTAATTTATGACTTTAAGTATAGAATAAATGTATATATACTTGCTTAAGCTAACATGTCTGACAGCAAACTGTTTTTTATAATAGTTTAACAAACATTTGATTTAGTTCATATAGATTTTGTAGAAAACAAATTTTCAATTTAAAATTCGTTTTTACTTTGTGTTTTAAATTAAGTCTGTATTCCTGAAAAACTGAATGTGTTGGAGATTTCACACTTGAGAATCCGAGAAAAGGAATGACCCAAGTTTTTGAGTCTTCTAACAGTGGTAATTTTTTGGTATCTTTGTCCAATCGTGGGTTTCAAACCGAGACCCTCCCATTGGTGGACCAAAGCTGTACTACTTGAACTAGCTCACCCCTATGGTAATGATGATGATGATGTTGATGAAGATGATTATGATGATGTTTATGATGATGATGATGATGATGATGATGATGATGATGATGATGATGATGATGATGATGATGATGATGATGATGATGATGATGATGATGATGATGATGATGATGATGATGATGATGATGATGATGATGATGGTGGTGGTTGTAATAATAATGTATTATTTGTGATAATAAGAGAACCTGTAACAAAGAATTTTAAATGAGAACTCTTCCTCATTAAGACATTGGAAAATGTTAGTAAAAATATAAAGTGTGTTACAATTTCTTTCTATTGTATCATCTGTTGAACTATGTTGCGATTTAATTGAAAGAAGAAAAAACAACAACAAAATCTGTGGTCAATCTTATCATTTTTGCTGCACTCCTTACTCTTTTTCATCCTGACATTAATGGACAACTAACAGATACAATAGACATCATCATCCATCTACCCCTCTTAAAATCTTGCAACACTAATTTTCTCCAATATAATAGTCAGTTCAAATTACTTGCGCATATTATGCCAAAGGTGCAAGATCAAACCAATTTTTAAATCATATTTTCCCATACTTATGTTTAATTATACAATGGAAAGTTTCCAAAATAAACAAACATAGAATAGCCAATTTTCCCTTATACTGATTTCTTGAAAATGTTAATGACAACGGTATAAAATCAGTTATGTATTAAGTTCTCTTGATTGAAGAAGTCTTACTGAATAAGTCTGTTGTGGACAGTCATAAAAAATAAAAGTGTCTAGACATACAGTATATTTGCAAATTGATGTGTTCTTGATGAAAAAGTAAACGGAAAATAGAAAGATACGAAAGGACGACAAAAAAAAAACAAAAACAACAAACAAACAAACCCAAAACCCATCCATCACATTTCTTCCAAATAAAATTGTCTACGTGTAAAGATTTTGTCCGTAGATAGACCTATGTATTTCCAAATTCAACTCGTAATATTGCACATTTTAAGTTTAAACTAATAGAAAATGATATAAAAATAGTGTACCATTTGAAACAACACGTTAGTATAGCATATAAACGGTCGTTGCGAAGCATTCTTTACAATTTTATACCACCGAACTTCAATTGCGTTTTTCTCACAGTTATGAAATGCGACCCTCACCCGAACCCGTTCTTAAAATAGCTATAACTTTTATAAATATAAAGATATTTTGAACCTGTTGTCACCATTTTAAAGCTTATATTTTGGGCTTTCCATTAGTATCAAATATGTCAAAATGTAGAAATGCCGCAAAACGTCTCATTTTGTGACGTCGCCACACATTATCAGCAATAACTATGTTTAAAAAAATATATATTGAAAATTTATTTAGCGGCGATTTGGTCAGGAGTAAGGTCATATAGCGGCAGCATATTAAGACAGAAACGCTTGCAATAAGTGGGGTTTCATATTTTAAAACGTTTTGCTATTATTTTGTCTTGTCAGACATTCAATGAGAACCTTATTATCTGAAGAACAACGAAAGAGTCCCCGAAACAAACAATAAACATATATAAACAATACAACAAAAGATGAGGCTAATAAGGTTAATAAAATACATAATCACATAGTTATGACATGTCCTCGTCATAACTTCCA
>RQTK01000877.1:102526-125499 GCA_003991915.1 Elysia chlorotica
AACACAGACAAAAAAATGCGTTGCAATTAGCGGTGCGAGATAACCCAAACCTATGGACACTATGGCCTCACTTACATCGTATTAAAAACAATATATATATATATATATATATCTGGTCGGGTTTAATGTTTCCTGTGTCCCAAAAGGTGATCTTTTATTGCGGGGGTTGCGACCACATGTTATAGTGTTAGAATTTTATACGTTAGTTTTTACCTGTGTCCTGTGGTTGCGACGGTGAAGAATTTGGAGAACATAATTATTTTTCCGATGGCGCATACTATTCAAAAGTTATTGGAATTTCGTGTTAGTCGCTTTGTACCTACAATGTCAGTTTGACTTGAGAGGGTATTTATTACTATAGAATCAGAAGTCAGCAGAGTTGTCCGTGTTTTACAAAAACAAGCCTCAACCTCTATCTTACAAAATTTCGGTTCGATTCCCACCGATAGTATTTACTTACGTCAGCGCTTCCAAGAAACGTGCGAACGCGGCGCTGTTGTCTTTCTGTATCTATTGTTCAGCGAGATTTGTTCCTCTGCACTTAGTTTGAACCTTTTATCACTATGTTAAAAGCGGCGCGTTTTTTTTTTTTTTTTTTTTTTTTTTTTTTGCTCTTTTCAGGGTTTTTTCCTTTTGCGTTATTTAGAGCAAATGTCTGGGAAAGAAGAGTTTTTGGAAGTCCTGAAGACATTTATTGAAAATAAAATGGGGAAACTCTTCTCCTCCACGGTAAGTCTTTTTTCATTCTTCTATCTCTATGAGGGTTCTCTTTCTTCGTAATGATGATCGCTGTTTATCCTTGTGAGATCTTAGAGTGCACCCGTTAAGCTGGTGCCATAGAAAAATAAGCATATCATTGCAGCACACATGCTTCCAGTCTGTCAGCTTTTCAAATTTAACGAGTTTAGTATAATGTGCAAACAACGTTTATGCTCTAATTACGAACGATCAAATCCCTGTACTAACATTGCCTTTGGAAAGAGGTTCAGATTCCATTAAAATTATTACTTTCTCAAGTAATTTAAAACATAAGGAAGAAGTAGAAGATTCTGCAAGAACTGGACCCCAGTTTAAATTACACCAAGGCGATGGAAATAGAGAACATTTATTTTTTCACACTTCCAATTGTATAATAAAAGATAGGGTTTGGAAAAATTTAACTATAAATATGTTTGTTAATTACAGAACGAATAAAAAGTACAAAAAAATATTTATATTTTCAAATGTAAATTACAGATACTTGCCCTATGATCTAATTAGATGTTTTACTATTATCAATTTTTTTTCAGGACTTACTGGAGTTTTGTTTTGAACAACTTCCGAAATTAAGGTTTGTTACTTCACATTAGACAAGAAATTAATTTAGAGGTAGTGTTAGGTGTTTGCTGAAGTTTTGCGTCTTATAGTTTTATTTGTATGATATTGTTTTGTAAAAAAGAAAATTACAAAAACAACTTCCATATTTTTTTCTCTCTAACAAAAACTGGTACATGCAATAAGTATAAGCTAAAGAAAATAAAATCTGCGAAACATAATAATCACAATAATACAAATAATAATAATAATATTAATAATAATAATAATAATAATAATAATAATAATAATAATAATAATAATAATAATAATAATAATAATAATAATAATAATAGTAATAATAATAATAAAAATAATAATAATCAACAAAAGAAACGACGAAGACAATGATTTTGATGATGATGATGATAATGCGGATGTTATTGATGGTAATTCTGATGTTGACGTTGATTATGAAGGTGTTGGTGGTGCTGGTTGTGGTGGTTGTGATTTTGACGATGATAATGAGGAGAATGAAGATTAATGATGATTGGGAATTATAAATAGAGCAAAACAAAAACGATAGAAACGACATCGACAATGTTGAAAGGGTATACAAAAAGACAGGGGAACTTAATCTTAGTTTACTAGGCTTACGAGTTAAGAGGAAAAGGAAACAAGAAAACGATATCGGAGAATGCCAGCGTAAAAAGTCTTTTTTCTCTGTAGAAACAATTGCTGTAAACCTCGTGTTTACGCGACCTTTGTTTTTGTCTCCCAGGCAGTCTGAGTTGACATTGAGCAGAATATGCCAGGAGTGGCTGGATTCGCCTGGAATGCCACAGGTAATGTCCTGTGTCACAGACATACACAGTTTTTGGCGCTCCAGCCTTCCTCACTGGTTTTTATCTAATTTATTTTGGCTATTTTCTACCTATTTAACAGCATCACGGGTAGCATCGACAGTGGTAAATTGAAGTAAATGTCGAGCCAGAATAGTGATTTTTTAATATTATACCTCCTACTCTGTAAGAACAACTACAACTACAACTACAGCTACAGCTACAGCTACAGCTACAGCTACAGCTACAACTACAGATCTACTACACTACTACTACTACTACTACTACTACTACTACTACTACTACTACTACTACTACTACTACTACTACTACTACTACTACTACTACTACTACTACTACTACTACTACTACTACTACTACTACTGCTACTGCTGCTGCTACTACTACTACTACTACTACTACTACTACTACTACTACCTCTACCACTACTGTTACTGCTAATGCTGCCTTTTCTCTTGGGCCTCTTAAAGGGGAGGATTGAGAATGAATTTGTTAATTTAATTTTGGTTTATTTCTTGCTATAAATAGTAAAGATATCCGAATTGATCAATTAAGACATTTTTTTACACATAAAATGTATTAACAAAAACTTTAACTAAAAAAAAAAGACAAGAGCCTAAAAAACCAAATCCTCTTTTATGACAGCTGTGAATAAAATACTTAAACTTCATGTTTAAATGCAATCTTAATCTTCTTTATCTCTTTTAGACCCTTTCTGAGTTTCTCGTTGATGATGAAAATTCTCTCTTCAAAGAAGTGCAAAATGAGGTAAGCAAAACACGCAACACCTTAATTTTTAAGATTTACTTAAACACCTTAATGTTTAAGATTTACTTCTGTGGCAAAAAATATTCTGATAAGAAACCGTTCTTTTTGTAATTTGTTTGTTTTGTTATGAGAGAAGCAACTGAGGTTAAGCAAAAAAACAAACAAAAATCAAAACAAGAAAAATACAACAAAAAAGCAACCCAAAACGAAAGTGGGAACGATGCGGAAGCATTGACGACAAAGAGTTAGAGGATCACGTAAAATGTACAGTAAGGTGAACTTACAGCAACTAAGGAGAATAATTTTTTTGCTGTGTTGAATAAAACAGAATGCTCCCAACACAATGCATTCAGAGCTCAAGGGACCTACCCCCACTGTCCCCACTCTCGGAACTGAAGAGTCTCTTATTAACTCGCAAATACTGTGGTTGAACACTCATGTGGATTATCTGAAGTATTAAGGCGGGCATTCCATCTCTACAGCCATATCTGGTAAAAGAGGAAAAGTAGGAAAAAGACAAACATTAAAATACGAAGAAGAATAAACAAATGAAAAAAGGTAAAGAGTAGAAGAAGAGAAAAAAGAGGATAGATATATGAGGATAAGATAGACATATGAAAAAAACCCCGATTTTAAATGATGGCAGTTTGTAATTATACATCTGGTTTCAGTTATCTATTTTACCTTCCTATCTTGTTAAAGATGAATGGCGATGTAGTTACACTTAAAATGGGTTTAATTTCTACACATCCGAAATGACATTCTAATCTTAGAGTAGATTTGGAAAACTATTGTTCAGAATAATAAAACTAAAACTGCTTAAGGTTTTAGATTAGGAGTCTATAACTATCATTATATAGATTGCAAAACTTTCTACGCAATGATAGCTATTAACAGTCGCAAAAAATGACACAGCCATACCATCTCTTCTTTAATATTACATGCTATTATAATTTCATATCAAAGCAGTTCATTTCCTGGCAATTTAAAACTAACCATGAGAAAAGAAAATATCTTTGCAGAGGTACTAACTCAATTTAATGCAGTTCGGACAGCCGGTACCCCAAAAAATAATTTGTAGCCCGCACTAGGGTGCACCAGGGTGCACTAGGGTGCGCACATCGGAGCTAACACTGCAGACAGTACTCAGCCTGCTCTTCACCTTTGCCCAGTTGTCTAGTCCGTATCCTGATACAGGTGTAAGCAGAGACCACAGAAAAGTCAAAAAACACAAAACAAGCGCCGTAATTCGACACTATTTACATCATGTCCCACACCTACGACCTGGCTTGAAGGGTTTAGGATGAATTTTTTTTACCGCAAAGTACTAAGTTAGTTAATGTAAGCCTCTTGATTCTTAGGGCCGCAGCAAATCCCCTCCACCGAACTAAGTTCTGGTTAGTCCTCTTCAGCTCGGCGCATGTCCTACCAGCGGCTTTTATCTCAGCATCGGTGCTTCGCCGCCAAGTCTGCTTTGTACGTCCGACCTTGCGTTTATCTTGGGGGTTCTACTCCAGGGATGTTGGGTACAGAGCTTTAGAAGTGTTTAGCCTATCCAGCCCCATGTGCGCTTTCTGATCTCCGTCTCGGTTTGGGTTTGCTTCGTTCTGTCCCGCAGTTCTTTGTCAGGGAAAACTTCAGACCACCTTACGTTGAGGATGTTTCTGGGGCATCTGTTGATCAATGAATGCAGTTTACGGCTGTTTGGATATATGTTGCGATTTCTGTAACTGTGTTTTTTTTTTTAGGAGGCAGGGTTGTTGACCCCGTGCCCCACTCCCAACCTGGAGGGCCAGTGAGTGTTTTTAGTCTGATCTCTATCTTTCGATCGGTTTGGGTGACCCTACCAGGAGACGAATCTCCAGCCAACATAGCTCTAGAGGTAATTGAGAAGCGCAGGCCTCCCAAGCGATGGAAAGGTGACTCTCTTTCGAAAGAGCGCAAATTATAAAGAGAAAGTATTACTTCTTAAAAAAGGAATTATCATTTCTGGCACTTCTTTCCAAAAAGTACGTATGAAGTTATCAGATAAAAAAAAAAAGAAAAAAAAAGTAGAAATAATGGAAGCTTTGACGTGTAATACCTCAGATTCCAAACTCTTTGCATATCCTGTTGCAGCGTAAAAACACAACATGGTAATTATTTTTATACGTGATATATCTGGCATCTTTTTCTGCACTTCAGGTGCAAAGAGTCATTATGAAATGACTTTCGTTTTGTCGAATTCGCTTTTATAAAAACTATAGACTCATTGTAGAACAGCGGTCCACCTCAATAACTCTTTCTAATTCATTATGTTAATGTATTTTCTTATGATCTTTTCGGGGCTTGTTTGAGCGGAAGTACTTTGCAATGTTCTGCGAAATAGTTTCATATGAAAGATATTATATTATTTGTTTCATGTCCATAGTTTATATTAATACATATCTAATCCCCGAAACATATCTTTATAATGATGCTAGTACGAAAAGGAGAAAATGCATTGCGCCACAAACTTACCTTTCAGTTAGGTGAGCTCTTTCGCAATACCATAGACCCAATTCAGCGAGCTTGTAAACTTTATATGGATTTATGGTGTTACTCCGTGACTTGTCCACATATTTTAAGGGTAAGCATACCGCTACACTACATTGTAGCTTCTTTACAAGGCTCATTTGTTGATCCTTTTCACGGAATGAAAAACCAATAATCTTCCAGATGTAACCAAAGGCACAGAAATAATATCTTCATTGGAATTTCATTGGCGAATAACGGTTTGCTTAACTTTTTTGTAAAACTAATGGCAGTGTAACTATTTTTTAACTTAAATTTACAGTGAATAAACGTTTTGAGGACAAACGACTTAAGCGAACCATGACCTTCATCAGTATTATTGAGAATATACTGAGGCAGAATAAGGTATGCTTTAGATGTTAATCTTCATATTCATGTCTTAGAATATCAAGAGAGTGCATTACCGTTATCTGATTTGCTATTGTACGGATTCCATATCGTAATATCACGACTCTGCGGGAGGTGGGGCTCGAGGTAGCTCAGTTGATAAAGTGCGCGATTTCTAGTCATGACTCCCGGGTTCGAATCCCGCTCGTGTCGCCTTGTTCATTGTTGGTTTGGTCGGTGTTAATAAAAATACTAAAATGTGTGGTCAGACAAAAGTCCTAATATCCACATGTTGGATCTGAATTGCATCGCAGCGTGCAGTATTGTCAAACAAGTACGTCTTGGGATCATCAATGAGACAGTCTAATTGCTGACAATGGAAAATTGGACATTGAGAACCCAACAAACCTCGGGAATTTGTGGGGACAAGAAAAAAGGGGAGAAAAAATGTCTCAGAGTCGCACCTCCCACAGATTCATGAAAATACGAGCAGTGGATTTTGAATGTATTGCAAAATACACTTCAGACAGCAGACTTTGTTTTCCATGTCTCGCCATTCTCTGTCCCGGAACACTTACAGTCTGTTCACGGACATATTCAAAATAGAATGTGCCAAATAGGCATATATCCGAAACGAGATTCACTATTTATAGGAGAATACCGACGTGTCTAAGACAGTGCTGAGTGGGTGGGTCTGTTCGGGGGGATCTCCGTCACCACACTCGAGTCGACCCGAGACCGCTGTGCCGTGGGCTGGGATACCCGTTTTAGGTTTTAGTCCAGGAGCTACATACAGCACGGCTTTTATAGGTACTCACCCCGGATAGTATGGTTTCAGTATCAGTACTATATTTGTATAACATTTTTTATATTTTCAGAAAGCGAAGACTGAAATACTTTTTGCTGCTAAGCAAGTCAAATGCGCAAATTTGTTCATGACTGGCCACCCGTACTCAAAGAAGATAAAGAGTTCTGAAAGATATGTAACATTTTTTTAGTCGAGCAGTGAGTGCATATAGAAAATTACATGACCGCCATTTTGTCATCGATGGTAATTCTGCTCAACAATGTATTAGTAGCGACCAAAATAGTATTTCACGGAAACGATCTAAACTCACACAGCACCATGTAACTAAATTTGGATTCTTTGACTGCGTTGGGTACTTCTATCCGAAACTGACGTAACAGCATTTATAGGGATATATATAGCGACCTGTCTTAGGGTGTAGCAACTAAGTACGTGGGCTATACGCATTAGAGTTATTGACACTTGTAGCTCCGGTAGATCGGATTGTAACCATAGATGGGCGTCAGACTCAGGTGAGATGGAGAAGAGGTTAATTCTGCCTACATATATATTATTTCTAGCTCTTCACTGAAGTAGTGTGTGTGTGTACCCTAGCCTTTGGCTTTTTCGGCGTTCATGTCATAGATTTGTAATAATTATTCTTCAAAAATTTTTTTTCAGACCCATGCAATTAAATAACGTAATGTTATATAGTGTGATTAAATGGTTTAAAATGGAAGCAACACTTGTATTAATGTCGATTGATGATATTGACAAACTTCAACATAACAGAGGCGTTTTCTAAGGACAACATGGCCAAAGTGTTAGAGCGCTCGGCTTCCGATCAGACCATCCAGATTGTGTCACATAATCAGGCAAAACTAATTTTGTTGTCAGTGTAAGGCAAAGCTAATTTTGTTGTCAGTGTATAATATCCCCTACTGGCCAGGTTAGTGTTACTGTGATAGACAAAAACCTTAGTATCTCTGCAATTGCTCTTTGTGGCTGCACCTAAATTCGTCATACTTTGTCTCTGGACCCAGCACCGTAAAGGGTCCTTTTGGTAACCAAGAGGACGTTAAACTTTGCTTGAAGCAAGCTTCTCACTCTCTCCGATCAAAGAAAAGACGCGCTTTTTGTCCACAACTTCGAATATTTCGACGAATAGTCAGTAATTGCCGATTCGTAAGTACGATAAAAAGTTTGAATAAAAAAAAAGACCCTTTGAGGTGGAAGAAACTACTAGCTCTACAGTGCTGCTGTGCGTAAAACCAATGTTTCGGTGTTGACCATTATTACCGCTTTCATTACCTATTGGTGTTATGCTTTCTATTTGCTTTGCAACAGACATTGCTAACAAACCATTCAGACAGCCTGACCGATGATCAATGTGATAACACTAACTGATCCATTTGTTGTAAACTCCAGTGCTAGAGCTACACAATCGAGATTTCGATAAGTTTGGGCGTAATGTTTTGATGGGCGGAAGCTCATTAGTGCCTCTCAATCTGTAGCGTTTCTCCTTTTCGTGAAGGGTATTCACCGTGATTGTAATGAAACATGTCTTAATTAGGTAGAAGCCTAGACACTGAACAAACCTCTCCAAAAAGAAGAGAGGGTGGTTAATTCATAGTTAAATGAGATCTTTAAATGGGTTTACCATCGTTATCCATAGTGTGTTTCAATGTTTTTAACATTATTTTTGAAAACAACGCGTCTAGATCTAGGTCAAAGGTCAAATGAGATGAAGAAGATGCCCACGTCAGTCTGCAATTGAAGAGTTTCCAATTCTAACTAACGCGTGTGGTCCATCCTTACTCTGAAGCGGTGAAAACTCACCAATCCATATACCCCGTAAGCTAACTCGTGTCTTTCGATGTTCTCTGGACTTGCTTTTTCCACCGGCTATCTTGTCCAGAACGCGTCCAGTCTGCTAATGCCAGATTATGCTGGCCATGAGCCTCCTCGAGAGTTTACGCCGAGCATGCGGGTGGGGATGGCTGTCAATCTGCTGCAGCAGTCATCCATGATAAGACCACTCCGCAGCGTTTCAGCATCTCCGCTAGGGATGCTACTCGAGCCGAATCCGCGTCTAGATCTAAATTGACTCGATTCGCCGAGAGTAGTCTCCCTTGTAGACCGGCTTTGGTCAGCTCATCAGGGGCGAAAGCGCATTAAACCACAAGGAAGAGTCGAGATTGGATCTCTTAGTGACTGATAAACTCGCGGTATGCATACTGTCTATATTTCTCAATGCAATTAAATGTTCCTGTTTAATTTATAAAACCACAGCCAATCGAAAAACAAGTGCGACATAATAAACAGGAACCAGCTTGACCTTAAGGGCAAAGAGCATAAGTACGAGGTTTCTGTAATTTTTAACTCGCCGTAAGCTTTTTATTCGCATCCTAAGACGATTGTAAGCTTACCACAACGCTGTGCTTACGACCTAAAGTCTCAATGAGAAACAAGTGTATTTAACTTATAATGCGTTCTACTTTATCTTGTTAGTAATTCTCAGTAAGAAGATAACCCAAAAAGCTGGCTATACACATGGAACCAACAACCACCTGCACCCCCAACTTTCAACAACCTGAAATGTGCACACACATTTTTTAAAGGTTTAATACACTCGGAATCGCTTAGTTTGTCGAGTCATACTGCACGTACTTTGTCATAAACGGACTCAAGTAAAAAAAATTACATTTCAGTGGTCCGTTTCTAGAAAGCACCATATTTTTTTTAGTTTTGTCAATGAACTTTTTAAGTATTTCGATCCCTTCGATTTAACTGCCAAGAAAGTTTTAATATAAAAAATTTCAATAAAACTCATACCAGAATTAAACAAAATCAAACTGGACAATAAAAAAAAGTTGTCACGCACACTTACATCGCCACCTGATCAGTATCTATACATTTCAGAATAATAGTAAAGTATATTTAGCAAATAGCAACTAGACTCAGTGGTGATTATTGTTTTATTGATCCTAGCATTGAATGATAAAATAATACGGGGACCCTTCAGAAACTAGAAAATGCCACATATGAATAAAATGACAGCGTTTTAGGAGAAATCTCTCATCTTTCTGTTAGTTCACCGCAGGCTTTTAGAAATAGACTTTAGATAATGGAACCTGAAAAGCAGGACATTTTCTGATATGAACAATTCACACTGTATTTAAAACCCCATCAAGATTTCACAACGGCAATGGAAAACAAGTGTTACACAAACAGCCCCAAGTTTCGGACAAACTCTCTGCATGTGTATTAAGGCTTAAGTATAATGATACTTCGTTTCTCCCTTTGTTGAGACTTTTTCAGCAAAACTAAAAGGAAAGCCATATTACTATTAGTTTTATATTGTACAAATAATTGAAGAGAGCACACGATTTAGCGAAATAAACAGATTCAAGTGTTCTGATGGCCTGTGTTATGCTGATGTATGTTGAAGTAATCTTTGGTTCTAAAGACTAGAATTTCTCCCCTTGTTTAAAGAATGCCCGGTTCTGAAAGAGGATTTTTTTTTACGGCGGGCGACGGTAACCCAAGCGACCTGGCCGATAAAAATATTCCGACACCAAACCAACCAGTAGAGAAAAAAAAAAGACTGTATGTGTCGGGGTCGATTCGCTACCCCCTGGTCAGAAGACGCGTACTCTCCCCCTGGACCACCTTCTTCCCTCTACTCACTTCCGGACGAATGTCCCTGGCGCATTCAGAAACGCGCAGGCCGCACGACTCTTTTTTAGGTCGCTCTGTTGTAATAAATTAAACTAAAAGTGTTTCAAAAGGGTTAAGCCTCTTTTTTGATTTTGATTAATCGTTGTATTGAAAAACGAAAGAATACCTGAGTCTGATTCTCTTCATTGCCACCTCTAATGTGAGAGATTTCTTTATAGCTATTTTAATTTTCCGCAAGCTTTCAGTAATGGCAATATAATAACGGGTGCCGATTACAGTATAGGCGGGAAATTTGCTGTCATGAATAGTTCACAAAATAATCACAAACAGAAAAGGTAATCATAATGTTTCATTGGAGAAGCAGACAGTTGTGCATCTTATAAAACCAATGAAGTGGACGTTCAAGGGAAATTAAATTAGATTCTAGGCGATGAAATATTTGAAGAGGTTTGGTTAATCAAAATGCTCATTAAGTTTCGAGAGTTTCATTGTGAGCTGCGAGAACAAATTGCATTCTGTAATGGGCAGTATCAACCCGCAACGATTCATGGCGGTTGTTGCAGCAGAATCCAAATACTTTATACAAGGCATCATTAATTATTCAATAATTTAGGCTTTATTTGATTATAGTGGTGTGATTTTCGCTTTACATATTTTGTTTTGTTGAATCCTCGTCTCCGCAATTTCTCTTTGTCTGAATCCTCCACTTAAAACAGGCTGCGCTGAGCTTCATATTTCACATGATCACACAAGCCGTAATAAAATAATTTATGAGGTTTTCATTCCTCAATTTTGTTGATTCGTTTGTATTATTAGGTCGGATGAAGTACCCAATGAGGCAAAAGTTTCATTGCATAGCGCGTTCCGTTGCAGCATTATTTTATCTTTTTGTACGTGTAATACAAAATGCATTTATTATGTTTAATTGTTTTCATTTTCAAACGGGAAGAGGTAACGTTATATTAAATTAGGATTATAATACAGCTACACTCTTAATTATGCTTTGAGTGATGAGGTAAAGTTCGGTTTTGTAATTACTCACTAACCTATTTATTGAACGTTTAAATGAGGAATACCAAGCATGATTTGTAACAAAGTTATGCTTGTATAGGGATCCTTGAAATTGAGAGATTTTCGTATCTGATCTAATTATAAATTCGAAATCAATCGAAATGTTTAAAAGCATGGGTACTTGACGTGTAGAATAGTGTGAAGGACATAGTCTACTCATATCTAAATAAAATAGAGAGATGAAACTATAAATATATCTTACGTTTTCTTTCTTTCACTGTGCTTAGTGCCCTAGAGATGTAACACATGTAAATGTATATGAATTCACTCGATTTAATTTTTATAGTTTTATACTAGCTTTGTTTGACATTATATTCAGTGTGCACATTCAATTAAGATCTGCGGTTTGCCAAAGTATCTTTACATGTTTCCTGAAACTCAGTATCGATTTTTAATTTTTTTCCAAGTCAATTTTTTCTTTTCTTTCTCCCACAAAATATTTGACAATGGCACTGCCATCCTGTTTAACAGAGGTTGTTACAAAGTTGGGCCATACAAAGAAATCTCTACAGGAACATGTTCCTGGAACAAAATGTCGAATTTTTTAGCCGTTATGTGTAAGGAAGAAACGTACAAATTTAACATTTGACTGCAATTATTTCTCTCAAATGGCAAATCTTCTGGTACTAGAAAAAGTAAAAAATAAAAAAGTACGACGATAGAAAGTCACTTCTAATGTGTTCAACTTTCAAAGGTGTTTTATTCTTTGCCTTTTTTATTTGGTACAGAGTCTGAAAAATATTCATTGAAATAATTTTTTTTAAAAGCACGCACATACATAGTATTATTCCAATGGGCCAGCCGCTCTATTTCTTTATGATACCTTTAGTGTGTTGAAAGCAACAGAGCAATGCTAGGAAGTTGGCACGCGTCTCCATCTATTCCCTGGAATGGCTTTCATAGTTATTGTATGGTTATTTTTTCGGTGCCATTAACTCACCTTGAGCTAATTACTATGTAATGTTTAATTTTGATTTATTAAGTAACATGGTGACCCAACATACCCTGTACACCAGACGAAGTAACAATTTAACTTCATGCCCGACACAAAGTTAAACTTACGCAATGTCCACCTGGCGGTACCCATAATTGTGAGCGTTCATAGCATCATAATTGATAACAAAATCAACTTGTTGATATCAATAGAAATTTTGCCGCACTGTGAAAAGAACAGGAAAAAAAATTGCTTATTGACGGTATCGATTTTAAATTAACTTAAGTCTATTGTGAAACTGAAATCTCTTTCAAGTGAGCAATGAAGATAGATGTATAGCTGCACCACTGCATAATATGGAAATAGAGTTCAAGATTTCACCTCTATCACCCAGTCTAAAACTTTCTGTGTAATATTACCTGTGCAATGAACAGTTTTTGTTATACATTATTATTTCAATAGTATTAATACGTGTACATTGCAATTATGTAACCTGAAATCCCAACAGCCAACATTTTAACGACATCATTTTATCTGACATCCCCATTCTCATTTCACGTTCGCAGCTGAACACTTTTTTAAAATAATATTATTAATACGTGTACATTGCAATTATGTAACCTGAAATCCCAACAGCCAACATTTTAACGGCATAATTCTATCTGACATACCCATTCTCATTCCACGTTCGCAGCTGTCAAGCCTTAAAGCTGGTGCGAGCCGGAAAAGAAGGAAACAGCCAGGTGATGTCATGGGAGCGGCTTCTGATGCCTCTTCCTGTTCCAGCCCTAAGGTAGGAAGATCTCCATCTATCTCTTTTACCTCTCTCTTACCTCTTAATGACGATAAAAATATAAACGTCGATCAAAACCTGATGTGAAATATTAGTGTAAAATATGTGCGTTAGGAGATTTGTTCACTATTTAGATTATTTTGCCTTCATTTCTCTTAACATTTATTCACCGAAACCCTGGACACACAATTTATTATGTTATTTTATTGTTTACCGGAACTCCAAATCCAATACACCTGTTTCATGCTTTTTCTGCTTCCTAAAATGCATCTTTTGACGTCGGTTGTCGAATGCAGAAAACATGTATCGGTTGTTCTCACTTCAAGTTTATTCATCGTGATTTGAAATTCTGTAATTGCTAGCATAAAGCCTGGAGCATTAGACGAACATCAGGGTGGCATTGGTATTTCAGAATTTAGTGAGAAGATATGGGAGATTAAAATGCCATTGATGTGATGTATGTATTAAAAAACTATTACAGCACTTTACGTGTTACCATATTTTTGTCAAAGTATTGAGATTGTTTTCTTTAAAAATGTCTTAAATAGCAACTGTTTAAGGGGTTTTAATGTTTTCAACGAGACCAAACTTTGATAAATGGTTTTGTTTAGATATAGCATATCAGTAGAATGTCAAATTTAACCAAATTGTTCTTTACCTACAGACCTGCAGAAAATGTCCACGCTACAAACAAAACAAAACAAACAAACAAAAACCACATTGTCTTGTCTGTAACAATTTTTTTTTAAAAGCGGGGATACCCTTCACGTATCTCAATGTATGCCCAAAGCCACCGCCTTTCTAAGATGTGAATTGTAAAAGGTTTCTCGCTGCAGACTAGAATAACATGTTTGTAATTGTCACAGTGTACCGACTTGTTAACGTCTTACTCAGCTGTTTCCTACGGAAAGCTGTCTTCTCCTCTTAGGCTCGAGTAAAGAGCCCATCTAAACAGCTATAGGTTAGGATTGATTTGGCTTGTGTTCGATACAACTTAAGTTTGTTCAAGTTTAAATCTTTCGTCTGTGGCCCAATTTTTTTTTTTTTATTGTTTTAAAGGTACCATACTACGTCAATGTCATTCCGATGACTATTATAATCTTAAAAAAAAAACGACATACATAGGATTGTCGTAGTTAAAAGTACCTGATGTTACACATGTTGTTTGCTGGAGAAACAAAAATGAAACCTTTTTTCCTTCATTTTTAAAGCGTTCGAGATTATAATAGTGCTTGGAATTCTACCGCTAGTGATTTCTTTTTATGAAAACCCGGAAACGACTTTCAGCTCGTATCTTTTCGTCATCTGAACAAACAACCACAAAAACACCAACAACAAAACGGATGCCCTTTGAGCACTCATGGGTTAAATATGCCTGTTCAGAAATACTGCACTTAAGCAATTTTAAGAATAAATAGTAATTAAAAAAATTAAAAACAAACAAAACAAAGCTTCTTTTTAAATCTCTCGACCGTAGCCACGTAGCGAAGTGACCACGCCTCCATGCGACCACTGTCATAGGTCTGGATTATGGCTTGTTGCCACACACGGAACATGGCGATTGGCAGCTACGTATGGTGTTGGGATAATTGTAGCCAGCTTGTAAAACCTAAATGACTCGTTATGAAAATGACCATCGAAATGGCAAAAGTATGTTATAATAACGACAGGTTCTCCATATTCATTTTGCCTGCCCCTAACAAGCGGGCTATTTACTGAAAGTATTAACATGTTCATATAACATATTTCTTGTTATTTTCGCGATGGGTGGAAATTGTGATTCGATTTATGTGGAATGATATAAACAGAGAGATTGATTGATTGATTGATGTTTATTGGTTCGTTGGGCTTCTCACCCTTAACAAACATGACAAAAAAATTCAATTTTACAATGTTCAAGAAAAAGATAACAAAATGGTAACATCACTTTCGATTTGCTCTCTCAGTCCATTCACCCAATTTATGAAGATTTTGAGTAAGTTTTAGTTATAAACGAGCTTTCAGTTTGATAATTTGTGCTCTTTTTTTGGAGATAGGTAATTTAGTCGAAATTTTACCACATAGACATATCAGAGAATATATAATTTATCCAAATTTACAGTTCACATCGTACAGATAGCAATCAAATAGAAAGTACAAGCTTTTTTATGCAAGACTGGCATACACAATATGAATAATACACCTGCGACACTATTCCTAATAGGCTGAGAAATTTTACTTATATCAGAGATTTTCTTAGTTTCAAGACATGCTGTAAATATATGGCAACATTGGAATAAAGATTGCTATTTGACATTAGTACACTTAATCTACGTCTATTTCGAATGGTAAGGTATTTGGGAGGGATGAACGTGGTTCGAAGCTCCTCGTATGCTTTACAAATCATTAATATGTGGTATTCATCTTCTCTAACTGTGTTACAAACTGGACACAATTGCAGTGTGATATCTTTTGAATATTTGAATTTATGACAATTTATCTCTGAAACACCGAGTCGAAATCTTACTAAAGCATTTTTTAAGTTTAATGGTAACCAATTATTCAACAAGTATGTTTCAACACAGATCATGGATTTAAATGAAGAATAGAATAACATACTTTCATTCTCTGATAATTTGGCAGACCAAGTTTGTTTAAACACGTCGCACAATCTCCTTTTAAAAACATTGCAGAAGGAAGTTTCGTTGCCAACACATTCAAACATCCAGACATGACCAAATCCATTTGAACATAGCATATGTTTCATATCAGTTACCCAAGATTTTACTTTCTTTTCATTTAATTTTTTTAAGCACTGGTAGGCTTGTTTGGGTATCCTAGATTCTGGCATTTTTAGAAGTCTTAACCAGTATTTTAAGCATCGAATTTTTATATTAATTTGTAGTGGAAACCTAGCTGTCTCTCCATAGAGAGCAGTATTGGAGCAATGGATCGATACATTTAAAAAGCGTTTTATTGCGGTAGTGTGCACTTGCTCTATTTCTGTGTAATCACGAGTACCCCAAAGCTCGCTGGCATAGGAGAGAATAGGCTGTACTTTAGAATCAAAGAGTTTAAAAAGTATTTTTAGATCTTGACACTTTAAAGCTCCCAAACATTTCGTCAACTCATAACTTGTTTGCTTGGCCTTATTTACTAGCATTGAAGTTAAACTTGTGAAGCTCAAACCTGAAGTAAATTCTACTCCCAGATATCTGTATGAGTTAACGATTTCAAGTGGTGAGTTTCCATACACCCAGTTTTCATGTTTACTTAAGAAGCCTCCTTTTCTGAAAACTATTATTTTGGTTTTATCGATATTAACAGAGAGTCCTAATCTTGAAGTCTGATTGCATAGTATATCAAGCTTTCGCTGTAGTCCAACTACAGTGTCAGAAACAAGCAATGCGTCATCGGCAAATAATAGATGGTGAATAACCTGTCTGTCAGATACAAACTGTATACCATGCTTGCCTTTTCTGTTCATATTGTGTGACAATTCTGTGATAAATATACTGAACAGTAGTGGACTGAGAAGACATCCTTGTCTTACACCAACAGGGCAGTCAAAATATTCTGATAATTTAAAGTTATTTCTTACTGCTGATGAAACTTGATTGTATATTCCTTCAATAGCATTCAATAATTTTCCCGTGACACCGTTTCGATTCAAAATATTTAAAAGTGCTTTTCTATTGACAGAGTCGAAACATTTGCTGTAATCAACAAATGCGACATACAGTTTTCTGTCTTTCGCAAACTGTTTCATTATCATGGCATAGAGGGTAAATATGTGGTCAATGGTAGAGTAGTCTTTCCTAAAAGCTGCTTGTTCTTCTGGAATAATATTGAACCTTGTGACAAAGGATGTAAGTCTTTTATTAATGATACAAGTGTATAATTTAGATACTAAAGAAGTTAACGATATAGGCCTATAGTTATTGCATGTGTTTATATCACCTTTCTTATGTATAGGAACAATGATAGTTTTGGTCCAATTTGTGGGGAAATGCCCCGTGTCAAAGATTTTTTGGAAAGCTACCCTTAGGAATGATGCAATGTGGGCTATACCACATTTTAACATTTCATTGAGAATTTGGTCGCCCCCCGGAGATTTTCCAAGTTATACCACATTTTAACATTTCATTGAGAATTTGGTCGCCCCCCGGAGATTTTCCAGAGAGAGAGAAATATAAACAGAGAGAGAGAGAGAGAGAGAGAGAGAGAGAGAGAGAGAGAGAGAGAGAGAGAGAGAGAGAAGGGAGAGGTAGAGAGGTAGAGAGGAGAAGGGAGGGAGGGAGGTAAACGGAGAAAGAAAGTACAATGATGAAAAGTATAGATAGGTTTAAATGGTTGAATTTTCTTTCTCACTGACATAGATATTTTACATTTAGACATTATGGATACATTTTCATATAGAAAGACCATGTGTGTAATTTTAAATAAGTCTTTACATTATTAATTCAAAATAAAAGTAATTCTATGGCCCACAATTAATGTGAAGGTAAGGAGGCTGCAACAAAGCAGTTTTGTTGTTGTTGTAAAGAGCGCCTATAATTCAGAAAAAATAGTCTTTATCTACAACTAATTGCTTTCTTTTATTTTTTGTTATGTTATTGGGTGTTGTCTAAACTACCTTCATACAAAAGTTTACCAAAATTGGATGGGCGGAACATACCTATATTTACATTCGATCTTTGAATTTTTAGTTCACTACAGCGTGTGCACGGAGCACCATACTTGGTGTCGCCTAGCGCTTGCAACATGAAAGAAGGGCAAGGGCTGTAAAGAAGTGAACTTATCTAGATTCAACACATCCAGAATTAGTTCTCCACATTGTGTTTAACTATATTCTTTTCTAAAATAAAGCTTAGAAAGAAGTAACATAGAGATTCGAATCTACCTTCAATATCATTAAAATTTGTTATTCCAAGTTTGGAGCTAGATTATAATCCAGATCTAATTTAAAACGAGCCTTAAGAACAGCGGTTCTAATTCCTTCCATATTTGCTGTGATTGTAACCCCAAAGTTAACGAATTTTAATACCATTCATATGAATGCGTGGTTTTGTTTGTTTTATTACCTGAGGAAACATCTGTACGTATTCTGCAAAATCTAAATTATCAAAACTGCAGTTTCTTATCTTGTAAAATATCCATTCAATTTTCACGAGCTATGAATTGACAGTGAAGAGTCAATATGCGGGAATCCCTGAAACAATGACGCCATCACGGCTTCCTCTCTGCGCTGCAGAGTATGGAATACCGCTAGTCATAAAACATTCAATTTTTTTTAATAGTCGCGTTCAATTTTCTTTTCTTTTTTTTTTTGTTATTTCATTTTATTATGATATAGGCCTAGACAATCTTGCTATCTTATTCTTTTACGCCTGTAAACGTGAATGAGAACTTAAAAATGAAAAGAAAAGAAAGAAAAAAAAGGAAAACTTTAATAGTTCGGTGTATTGAGGCATCTCACTGAGTGAGTGTAAAAAAGCATGACCTTTTATCTTTCTCAGAAGATTAATATTCAGTTAGGTCTGCAACATACAGTTTTATTTATATATATACATATGTTACCCTTATTTGGAACAGCGCTTTTCTGTATCTAGTCAACGAAGATTATGAAACAGAAACAGTGGAATATAACTGAAAGGTGGAGAAAAAAAAACTTGTAGAAAAGATTACAAAGAAGTGACAGCATACTCAAGTAGAATATTTGTGCCGGCAACAATATACTCAATATAATTATTTTTTAATGTATAATTCATATTATAATGAACGCAGCGGAAAACTGGACACAAACTGAATCAAAGGATGTAGGAATGAAAAAAACAACAACTAAATATTCAGATATTCCATCTTTGTCATATAGTACGCCTTTCCTAATCCTGCACCCCCTTTACTTAGATTTTAACTAGTGATAAAGATTATTTGCGAACTGGCTGTATTTTCTATAGCTCTGGTACAGCAGTGTGTGAACCAGTTTGCCCTGCACATCGAATAAAATCTGAAACACTAACTTTTCTTAAAACAATACCCTCCAAAGTTCCTTTAATGTTCTCTCTCTCTCTCTCTCTCTCTCTCTCTCTCTCTCTCTCTCTCTCTTATATAAAACATGTTCTTATTTAATCTGATAACTGCTTTTAACATGGTTTTCAAAATGGATTTGAAAAAGCTGTCTATTAAAAAAAAAGGCACAAAAATCCATTAACTCACGGCACGTATCATATCAAGGAGAAGCTCCTAGGATGTTTAAATCTTTGCCGGTAATTAGGCATAGAAGAGCTTGTCTTGTGTAATAAAGGAACGTGATGCTGCTCTTATTTTTTTTAATTTTTTTTTGTATAAATAATGGAATATAAAAAATACGGATATATAGATCTAGGGAATATGACTGATTTATATTATATATTTAATCGAATTGGTGTAGATGTTTTTTTTTTCTTTTCTGATCGCCAATTGCAGATTTGTTGAATAACGACCTAATTATTTGTTGTTTATCTTCTATGCCTTCTGATTTATTGGTATTGTTTTTATTTTTACATTTTGAGAGATAATTTCAAATTTGTAAAGTTTATTTTGAACAAACTTCCGTATTGGGCACTTAAATAATAGAAATTAAAACAACAAACAGCACGTTAAAAATACAGTCAGTCGTACTAAAAATAGCATTAGCAGCAGCAGCAGCAGCATTAGTAGAAGTAGCAATTTTTTAAGCAACCGTAACAGTAGCAGTAACAGCAACTGCTGCAACAATATTAACTTACATCCAGGTTCTCAAACATTTATTTAAGATTTTGTTTTGATTTGCCAACTATTTACGTACATTATTATAATTATGTAAGCTGGTTGTGCCGCCATAAATCAAGAATACCCTGGATCTTTTTTGTTGCCGTGTGAATTGTAACACGTTTCATTATAAATTTGTTTGATGATTCCATTAGGGTTAATTTTTGTTTGGATACATTTATTTTCTAATAGTTTATTTTGTAAAGATCTATTTCTAGTTGCGGTTCACTCGTTCTCGGTATTCTTCCGTTGAAATTAAAAAAAAAAACGAACTGTTTAAGAATTTAGAAAGTGATAGCCGCATAATTTATAGCACATCATTCATAATTCATTTTTTTTCATCTTTAATGACATCTACCTAACATCTGGGTATATCATCAGCTTTTCTTGTCTTCAATGAGCGGCTTTTTCTTAATCACAATGAATAGTTGAAATTGTCTGTTGTATTATATTCTTTTCCTCATAACAATCAATTATACATTGCATTATTATTATTATTATTATTATTATTATTATTATTATTATTATTATTATTATTATTATCATTATCATTATTATTATTATTATTATTATTATTATTATTATTATTATTATTATTATTATTATTATTATTATTATTATTATTTATATAACGCCTTTCCTCAACAAAGCCAAGCTCAAAGCACTATACATAGAGTAAAATGAAGTGCCTTTTATTTATATATAAAAAACTCAATAGAACCCACATTAATTTTTTCACATTGTCTAGTAATTTATCCTATAATTGTTCACTTTTATAGGAAGAGGCCCTTTGTCCAAAATTTTACAAGTCTAAATCTAGGTTGAACAATGTCCCTGGCAGAGGAGCGCAACTCTCTAGAAAAAAAGGCGGGGGAGGGGTGGAGGGGTATGTGCTTACTAGGTCTGTGATATAGTTCTTGCACCCGAAGAGGAGAGAAGCTAATTTATAATACATTTATTCTAGCACATACTGGCAGCCAGTGCAGATCTTGAATTGGAGAAATTGAATTTCTTTTTAAAACTTCTTTGACAAGTTTTGTCGCATTTTTAATTCGCTGAGTTTAGTTTGTGGGAGATCAGCTAGCAAAGAGTTGCAGTAAATTCTAGACAATACATATGAGTATACAAGTTTGTTGGTGGCATGAGTCGTCAAGTACAATCTAATGTGAGTTATTTTTTTCAATTATAAATGGCATGTTTTACTTAAATTTGAAATACGATCGTTGATTGTCAAGTTCAAATTTATGTAGACACCTAGTTTGGTGTTCCAACGACGATGATTTCCGTTTTATCGCCATTTAGCTTTCACTAATTAGATGAAATCCAAGAAGATACATAATTGACACAGATATTTATGGAATCTATAATAGAGCCAATACGACTTATATTAAACGATTTATCAAGCTGAGAGTCATCAGCATAATGATGGTAATTAAATCCATAGCAGCAACAGCATCAACACTTAAATCTAATTTAGAGGCTCTAAAACAGTCTCTGAGGATTTTTGTTTTAATTTGCCAAGTATATACATACATGTTTTGTATGGTAACCTGGCTGTTCTGTCCCATGCCGTATTCCAATCTGATATTTGTTTGATGGTTCTTCCAGAATTAATTCCGTTCGATTTATTTATTTTTGTAACCCCAAAAGAGAAAGTTCTTGCTTGCATACTTTCGGTATTCTTCACCTGGAATTTTTTTTGTTTTTCTTGTTTCTGTGTTAACAATAATATCACCATGATTTATAAAAACGTTCCTTGTAGCCTTGAGAAATAATTGTGTCGTGTCGCTTAAAACTCCGCATATCGTCAGTTTTTACCATTTCGAGTGAACATTTTTTATGGTTTATATTATGTTATAAACAATTGAACCTTGTACTTGTTACGTAGAGCATCGGAGCCTCAAATAAACTCAAACAAATCGTATTCCCTTAAGATCGTAGCGAGGCTAAAATTAAGTTGAAATTTCCCTGAGGGGTGATTGCAATCATAAGAGAAACGATAGGACGACCCATGTTTGCTACTGTGCCACTCTCGCAATCAATTTACTATCTGTTCTTTCCCTGGAGGGAAATAATGATCTTTAGAATTAGGGCTATTGATTCAATACAAACGAGGCAGACAATGCACGCAGAATTACTACTGGTATGGGTCAGCAGCCTCTTTTCTCAGTTTCTGTGTCTTTGTGCCAGCGCGCCTGGATACTTTAGCAAACCAACATTGTTGTGTAATGAGAAGAAATCCTTAGGTATCATTGGTTGTTGATATATGAACCTGACTCATTGTGTGTCATTTCACAGATATCATATTAGGCACACAGACATTCGTTAGTCTGTCGTGGAATCTCATCTATTTTTAAACCAGAAAGTAATGGGAGGAACGATTTTTTTTTAATGTTTATGTTTCTAAAAATTCAATGCTTAAAATCAATGCATTGTTTTATTTTTTATTTTTTCGATTTCCTTTACTTGTACTGTGCAATTTGAAAATGTTCATGTTGATCACATTCAAACAGACTGCAAGTTTGTTTCACTGGAAACGAATACCAAGTATTACTTTATTTCTATGTCCATTTCGAGATTTCCATAATTTCCATAATTTATCAAATATAGTTTTCCTTTACAGGCCTTATTCGAGATTCTTTCATGCTATTAGCGAATCATTGTTCCTCAAAAGTTTGGCTGGTATTTCTTTGTATAGCTCATTTCGTTCTCATAATATTACAATAACACTTTTTTAAAATTAGAAATGTATGCTATAAATATAACTGATATTGCATTTTATTTACTTTTAAGGGAAGTGTAAATAATTATTGTAAGTTATGACAGGCCATAGGCTTTGCTTCATAGCAGGCTACTCAGTCTTCCCGTCTCTCTATACCTTTGTTTCTGTCGATTGATTTTTACTTTTTTTTTTAATTTACGCCGCCTTCACTTCTATCTGGATTTTAAAGGCATCTTACCATTGCTTTAATAAAATAAACAAAACAACAACATAGACAACAAACAAAGCAAATTAAGAAACAAAAAAGCAAAAAAACCCAAAAAAAAAAAAACAGATTATATCCTACATAGATCTGAATCTAGATCTAGATCTTACTAGTGCCTCTCCTACCGCTATCCTAAACAACTCAT
>RQTK01000877.1:125909-153104 GCA_003991915.1 Elysia chlorotica
ATAATATTAACAACAACAACAACAACAACAACAACAATAATACTATTCATAAGAATATTAACAACAACAACAACAACAACAACAACAACAACAAAAACAATAATAACAACAGCAACTTCAGTTGTAACAATAACGGCCGTACGCTTTTTTACATTGTTTATTAAAAGTCTGTCAGGCTTATAATTATTTACTGCCTTGGATCTGCCGTTCTGTCGTGGAAAACTAATATAGGATTTATGAAATGGTTTCTCGAATAAGATCCTTTTTTTCAATCTGTCATGCAGAAATCTCAAGTTTGGAAAACAAATGAGAAAATAAATTAGGTTTCTATAATTAAAGAGGTACAGAAATTCAATGTTAACTTTGACCCAGTTAAGGCAATTCAAATTAAATGGTTTTCCTTTTTTAATGGAGAAAAACAATGTAATAATAGTTTTAATAAAAGCAATCTGTTAACATGTTTGCGATAGAAAAGTTTATATGTGAAAGCTAAGGTTATTTG
This sequence comes from Elysia chlorotica, assembly GCA_003991915.1. Taxonomy (NCBI): domain Eukaryota; kingdom Metazoa; phylum Mollusca; class Gastropoda; family Plakobranchidae; genus Elysia; species Elysia chlorotica. The sequence continues at coordinate 126,412 of RQTK01000877.1, forward strand.
CTATTGTGCGGCAAAGCCAGTATTTAATTGGACTGCAATCTCAAGAGAGATAGATTCTGAATCGATCTTGAATCTTTAAAACTTTAAAAATGATTTCATAGAGAAAGAAAACTCACACGCACTAAAATATCACGCTGTTATCACAATCTGAGAGGGCGTTGCGGGAAAAAAAAGAAAAGCATATCACGCTTTTATCACAATCTGAGAGGGCGTTTCGAGGTTAATTTGGTTTTGACATGATTAGTAGAATTAAAAAATAGAACTATTTTTAATCAATACAAATTTTGATAAATCATCTCAAATCGGTGACATTGGCCAATCTTTGTGACGGCTTTTGCGATCGTTATAATTGTCCATATTATTTCAGCAGATGGTGAAAAACAAAAAGAAAATTCTAGGAATTTCCAGAAAAGGTGTCTCTCTGATCACGCTCCCTATAAACTGGGACAGAAATTTAGCAATGTGTACATGCAGCCTTAGCTGCTCAATTCATTTCCGCAGTCACAAGATCGGAGATTTCCGTGGCGGAAATAAGGCTGTTAGTCTGTAACGTGCGGCGCTCACGGTATCACGAGAGGCTGTCGTTACTGGGATCCAGGTTCCCTTATCCGAGTGCCACGGTCACGGTCGGTGGCAGGGACATTTATAGTGCTTCAAGTTTCAGGTGACTGTTTGATTGAAGAGAAAGTATCGTAGGAATAATAGTATTTGTGGAACTGTTTTGAATCTGTGACAGAGACAAGGAGATAAAGAGGGAAAATTAAGATGCAGAGTATAGAATGACAGACTGATATATATTGCAATAAAACTTAACTTATTGGTACACAAAAATTATCGCCTTTATATTTTTCTTCCATTTCATAGGTTTTCAACACCTCAGACAATTGAATAATAAGACGTTTTTCGCGTTATTCACCAGACAGTTTTTATATTTATAATTTAAATTATTTCTGTAAACTACGAGACAGATTGCAATCTCTCTCTCTCTCTCTCTCTCTCTCTATCTCTCTCTCTGTCTCTCTCTCTCTCCCTCTCTCTCTCTCCTCTCCCTCTATGTGGTCGTCGAGGTTTCCTGGAAGGGTTTGAAAAGACAACTTCTGAGGATGTAAACTGAGATTCATTTCGAACGTTCATCAGTTTTACGTCGGTTTATCTGAACCCACCTCGGAAATCTCTCACGAAACGTAGGTCGGGTGAAATTATACATACTGGGCCGCGAGTCTGATGATATAGTGGGTACTTATCACTTAACTGAAATTATTTTTCTCACTGGGTATAATTTTTAATAAGTTCAGATCTAAAGGCAACATAATTTTTCTTAGTTGATTTTGAGTTTACATTATTATAAGCTAAGAGAAAATTATTAATGTCAAAAGATTATTGAGTAGAGGAAGCAATCGTTTAATTTTAACTCCTCAATAAGATATAAAACGTTCGACAATAATGATACAGTTGTGCAATGCTATCTTTAAGCGAATCTAAGTAATATAATTATGATACTGAATAAATAAAACCGATTACCTCATTGTGTTCCCTACTGGTTGGGTCGGTGTCAGTATAATGTGACCGGCTGAGACAGAAGTCATGGCATCCCCGCCCTGTCTCGTGGGTGGCAGCACATACAATTGTCAAATGTTAGTCTTGGGGTCCGTCCACAGTATAGCCTTTATAGTGCTGATGTTGGACGTTAGAGCAACTCAACAACAACAGCCTCATTGTGTAAGTTTTATAAATTTATTTAATTTCTTTATAGACTTTGTTAATTGATATGTTTTTTCATTAATATTTCATATGCCTATTCGGCATAGTCTACATGAACATTGTTTTCCCCGGTGACAGGAAGTTGCCAGGGGACTGACCTTTGTTTTAGTTTGCCAAAGACGTTACTCATTTACTCACTACTTCATGATTATCCTGTTCATGAATTTATATATAAACTCTTAACTTCTTGGAACAAGCCGTTTGTCATTTCCACAATTAACACAAAGTAAGCTATTTTGTCTTCATGCTTAACAGAAAAGGGTTAAATTGAAGTAAAAAAAGGGCTTTATTGCAGATTTAAGGATAATATGCTGAAACACGAAAATTTATGTTATAATTACGTCTGCTATTTTGACTTTCCTTTCAAAGAAAATTCAGATTGGAAAAGAACTTAAAAAAAAAAATAATGATACTTTTTCAATCATTGCTTGGTTATCACACTTTTTGGAACCAATCTTTTCTCCAACGTTGTAATCATTTTTTAACCGAATATAGTTTATAGGATATAATACTAAGAGTAAGAGAATATGTATAGACAACCTGTCTACTCCATCCATCGAGTAAAATGTTTTTTGTATTATGCTTAGCAATAATTACTATTTCTGTAAGCATTTTGCAAGATGCTAGATATAGAAAAGCACAAAAAAATTGTTTAAATAACTGTCTTTAATTCAAGAAGAGTCTTAAAATTTATGAATTTATGTGTAAAATTTAATTTTACCTTGTGTTCAAGAACCTTTTAAGTGTATTCTTGAAAGCGACAGTGAAATCTAATGGGACAATCCCCAGGTTTCGTCATGAATCGATACAAAATGTTGCTTTTCCACTCTAATTTTCTTCGACAGAGGACAATTCTCGGTTAATTTGTAAGACTCAGTTGATGTAAGAAAGGAAAAACAGTTTGTCCTTCTCAGTTTTCCCTATTTTTTATTTTTACCCTTACTAAGTCTTGTGCTATTGCCATCGCTAACCAAGAACATGTACTAGTTTATTGCTTTTGTCGCATCCCTATTTAAATAAGAATTCGTGTTGGGTTTTTTTTTTGTCAACCGAAAACATTACCAATTTAGCTTTCTCATTCTCTTGTTTCTCATTCTATTCCTCTGTCTGCATATATTTGTCTGTCTGTCAACTTGACTATCGTCTCTTCTCTCTCTCTCTCTCTCTATCTATCTCTCTCTATCTCTATCCCTCTTCAGTTTATTAAGTTATTCCACCACGAGATTAACACATTAAACACCTATCTCTCTTAAATAAACATTTGAAGGAACTATCCAGAGTGCGAAGAACAAAAGAAAAGAATTATTTTCCATGAAATATACTCTATATAACTCCTGTTTCTCTCTGTAGGTTAAATGTGCTGCCGCCCACTGCCTCTTTTTATATTATTTGAGGATGTCTATTTTATCTTTCTTGGTCAATCGATTCTCTGTGGTTATGTTGAGCTGTCCGTCTCTTAGATGTTTACTCTATTGCCTTACTCTTTTTAAGTGCCTACTTTTCCCTTCTCTCTGTTCAAATTCACGTTTGTTTTACCCCCCCCCCCGGCTACCAGACTTCACACACACCTTATTTACAATCTGATTTCCTTCTCTTTTAATCCACCTGTCTCTGTTGTTGTCTCTATTCAACATCTGTGTATCCTCCTTAAATTAGACATCAAGTTGTTTTTTCTGAGGTAATGGCAACTACATTAAAAGTAATGTTTAAGTTCTACTCGTCTTTAGTTAAAAAAAAACACCACAAAACAAAACAAAACAAAACAAAAACACATTAAAAAATAACAGTCAAATGTTCTCTCTTCATAAATGTCTTTTCCATTTGAAATACTATTTGAAAACAACTCACTTGTTTATTGTTCAATATTATATTTATGCCAATAGAGTTAGCGCTTTTAGTGACATTAGGGAACATTTTCTAACTTGAAGATAATTAGCAGAACATTACGAGGAGTTTGCGCTTTCCTTTATTTTCATTGCTATATTGTAAGATTTTGATTTGTTTCTTGTGCAAAGGGCAGCTGAGATATTAAATGATTTGGATGGATCTCCTGTCATATTTTTTTCTCCATTATTCTCTCCAAAGTAACGAACAAAGTACTAAGTAGTATTGATGATGATAAATTAGTCGAGAAAACAAACTGTAAATATTTTTTCAACGTTCAGACCTCAATCTAATTAGGATCAACTCTTGCCACACACATTAGTATACTTCCAGAATAATTATATATTCACACTGACTTAGTTATTGGGGTGGATATTCTCTAAGTGTAGGTTACGTCGTGTTACTCTTACGATGCTCTTGTTAGCTCGTTGGAAGAGATGGCTTCTGTTGAGAGTGCAATGAGCGTGTACGCATATTTTATATAGAGAAAAACTTAGTAAGACTTATAAGTCATCACAGATCATGTCTAAAAAAGCTTTTCTTAATGAATCGTGGATACAATGCTGCGAAAAATTTGTGATGTCAGGCGACAAGTAAAAAGGGGTGTGAAAAGGAAAGAATTCCATTTTTAAGGTTTTGTCTGAAGAAAGCATTCACCATCTCGAAGCCCACAAAGAAACATTCTGTTTTGTGTCCAGTCAAAACCTACATTTGCATTGGTCTATTAATAGACAGGAAATTAAACCGGAATACGTCCAGGCATGCAGTCAACCCAGCCACAATAACTGACTCTGCATTTACATTATAGTCAGGTCATAGGACAACACAATCAATATATCTTAAGTTTGTTACTACCATGATTGGTCTCAGCGCTGCGTTATCATCAGCTACAAAAGTTGGAAATTCTGGTAAATACATATTTCACCTACAAAATAAGCCGACAGGTTACCAAACTTCTTCTAAAAAAAGGTAATTTCGATATACCTCGTAATTATATGTGTTGTGCTCTTTGTAAGGATAAAATATTTCTTAAATTACAGAAAACCCTGTTAGGTAAATCAACATCCGCCATTACTTGAGACCGACTCTACAGTATTATACTTTGTATATTTAAAGTTAAAAACCTTTATTTCCACTTACGGGTCAGCTTTAAAAAGTTGTGGAATTGGCAAACATGATCCATAGTTGGACAGGCTCTGCGCATCACTCACTTCATTTCCGACCTGTGATGGTTTTGGGGTCAGGATTTATAACTTCTGTTAGTCTTGTCAGCTTTTACTAAGTTTTAGTGTATTTTGAACCGTTACCATCTACATTGTCATCCTCTCTTGCACTGGGATTATAGGGAGATACGTTTTGTATATAACTGCTATGGTTATAGAACATCACACCTGGCTTGCATCAATACAAAAAAAATTAGAAAAACAAAAATAAACCAAAGAAACAGCCCCAAACTACACGATATATTTCGATAAATTTAATCCGTAAAGTTATTTGCGGTGCTAGATGACACTCAATTTTGTCTGACGGTGATAATTATTTTTAATTAGCCCTATTATAGGGGCCCCGCTTGGATGAAGCCTATTTTTCTCGGTATGGGGAAGAAATGAGAGATCGTTTAAATCGTTGCTTTTATGAGTGGAAAAAGAAAAATTAGAACTAACATAATTATATAAATAAATTCGTTGTTATGATTAGGATATTAAACTCTTTGTCCGCACCACATGCTTATGCACCCTACAGTTTTTGCGTTTTGTGGTTGAAAATAGTATAGTATTAAAGTTTATAGTTTCCTAAATCTTTTATTGAAATCCAAGATATCTTCATATAATTTAACCGTCCTATGTCAGTGGCTGTTTTGCCTTTCTTTAAAAAATTTCCTTCAAGTTAGGTATATGGTAGTAAATACCCAGAGGAAATGAATGTAAATGTTCAACTTACAATGTGTTTCGAAACCATAGTTTGGCTTCTAAATCGATACCCTCTCTGCAATAACTGTTCGTTATGTTGAAATAACCGTGTTACTGCAAGACCTGGCTGTGAAGGAGAATGTCTATGTGTGTCTCTCTCTGTCTCTAATTCTCTCTCTCTCTCTCTCTCTCTCTCTATCTCTCTCGCTCTCTTTTATCTCTCTCTATCTCTCTGTTTCCACCGTGTGCAGCCTAAACAGCGTGTGCTGCTTCTCGACCTGTTGGTGAAGCAAGACCTAACACTCATCCCGATTATATTTGCAATTTTAACGTTTTAATTTTATACATTATTCCTTTTGATAATTTTATTTGTGTATATAAATGGTTTAACTTCAGCACAAAATAAAGAACCCCCCCCCCTTCCCCCGAGCTAAATGTTGTTATGGTATCCCCCCGTGTCTCCAGGTTCTCCTGCTCGAGCTAAATGTTGTTATGGTATCCCCCCCCCGTGTCTCCAGGTTCTCCTGCCCGAGCAGCGGGTGCTGCTGCTGGACCTTCTCGTGGAGGAAGACGCCAGGCTCACCCGCCCACAGATGCAGTGTTTGAGGGAGCGGCTCAGGGTGCAGGATGCCGCCGCAGAGGTTTGTTCATTTACTGCTTAAAGCCCAATGTCAGCACTGTATATGTTTGCGGGCAGGTCCCAAGACCAAAATCTTGAAATTTTACATGCTGCCACACAGGGACATATCAGGTCTATGTTGGTCACATTATACTGGCAATGACCCAAAAAGTAAAATTCGGGCAAGCTCGTTTTTGACCCGATCGTTGGTTTCGAACCAGAGACCTTCTGGTTGAGAGACCAGCGCTTTATCATTTGTGCCGGATAGCCCCCGCCCTAAAGATGGGATAAGGGCATAGTTTATGCAAGTTAAAGAATTATCTGAAATCCGACTTTCAACAAGTTTAAATTTCATGATGGAGAGCAAGTGTTTGCTCATTTGTTTCTGATCGTCCACGGTCAGCAACTAAGCTGTGCTGCGGGCTGGTACAGAAACCGTAGGCTGTGTTTGGTCGGAACTGCATGTGGATAATTAAAAGATGAAGTATGGCTAAATGCTGATTAGTATAGAATCTTCATGTCAAATTTCTCTCTCACTAATTTACAGACCTTTTGCAAGTACGTATTGTTTCCTAAATTATTTCTTTATCCACTCCAAATTAATAATTTATATGCTCTTGAAAAAGTGAGGGCACCCGTTAGTTCAATTGCAAGTGCTCTGACTATATAGAAGGAGGTCTGAGGATCAAATCACAGTTGTGGCCCTGTCTTAGTAGGATTAAAAAAAAAAACCTGTCGCAGGGATCGAGTGGTGATGGTGCAAAACGAGTGGAAGATTCCCTATTTTTACAATTTCGTATACATTTTTTATTTCAATAATTCATATGATTGTAGCCACGGTAACACTCTAAATTAAGTGTATCTATCTAAGACGATGCCTACTGTTCTTGTGCTTGTTTTAGGTACAGCACAGCTGGTGCGAGCTGGTCATCTCGAGGAAAGCCTTAGCCTGGCTGGGCGATGTGGAAAGGTTCCTCACACAACACCAGGTCAGATCAGCCCCCTAGTTTCCTTGTGACAGATCCAATAGTGTTCTTGCCCTCTTGGACATTTTTATTTGTAAAATACTAGTGCCATTTGTTAGAAAAGAGTTTAAAAATTGTCTTAGACTTTATTTTTAAAAATTATATAAAAGCCAGATAGATGAGTCTGGTGTCACATAGTCCTAATGACATTGACATTTAGTTTTTTTTTCACATGGTGGCAATAGATTAAGCTCCCAGTCAAAACAAGCCATAGGCAGAATGTAAACTTTAGAAAATTTCGATCCTTGAATCTTCCTTTTTTGCTTAAGATTTTTTTCAAAGACATACTTCATTTTTGCTTGATTCGCCAGGAAAATAACTATAATCTTTAAACTTAACATATAATAATGAGTGTAATCGACAGTTTTCAACACTAGCCAGTCCTTGTTAATTTGTTTTTGGCTTTATATTTCTATCTTCTCTCTTCTTATCTCTCTCCCTCTCTCTCTCCTCCACCATCTCTCTAACCCTCTGCCCCTCTCTCACATTGTGCCCCCTCACTGTCTCTATCTCTGTCTATCTGCCTGCCTGCCTGTCTGTCTGTCTGTCTGCCTGCCTGCCTGCCTTCCTGCCTGCCTGTCTGTTTGTCTGTCTGTCTGTCTGTCTGTCTGTCTGTCTGTCTGTCTGTCTGTCTGCCAGTCTGTCTGTCTGTCTGTCTTTCTCTTTCTCTCTCTCTCTCTCTCTCTCTCTCTCTTTCTCTCTCTCTCTCTCTCTCTTACTGTCTCTAGTCTGAGGACCAGTTTTAGCGACCACAGCTGGAATGGTGTTGAAGAAATGTTTGTCATTATAACTTTCTGTTCTGCAGAGACAGACTTTTTAGAATTTTTTTCCAAGAAAAAACAACAACGAATATATAGCGAGAATTTAATTGTATTGTTTCGTTGTTGTATGTGGTGTCACTGGTTAAAGTGAATCTGTCATACCGATTTCACAGTCTGTCATTTTGAGCGCACACCTTGTCATGCTCAAATAGATAGACTTTTCAGGTGGATCGCTGAACTTCCGCCCCACGAATCCTGATCCATGTTTAACAATGACGTTGTCTTGCGTTTGTTGAATATCGTTTTTCATATTTAAGTTTATAATATTTCCCCACTCCTATACTTGTCATGTTCTCATTTCCTTGCCTTTGTGCCGCTTTTGTGCCTCGAACGTTCTTGGCTTCCTTTTTTTTCTTTTTCTTTTCTCACAATTCACACTTCAACACAACACTAACTTTTTGTTTAACTTGCACAGGCCATGGGTGTTTACCTTTACGGTGAGCTTATGATCTCAGAAAACGGCCGTTTTCAAGCTCTGGCTCACAAGGTCTTCCAGAGGCTACGCCCCTGTATGGCTGAAAACCAAAGACTGGCGGTGGAGGAAATGCTGTTTCCGACTTGATGTTTCACCCTTGATTTAGTAAAGAGTGATTTAAAAAATGTATGAAATAAATACTTCATCCTAGCTCGATAGCTGCAAAGCTGTTTATAAAGAATAGGCCATAATATTGGTGTATAAAAAGCGTTGTTATAAATCATTTTAATAAAGAAATATTTCTTGGAAGTGGCAATAAACAGCACAAAAACCGCCAGCTGCAAAATTACTCTTCCGTATGTAACTTTGCTCAATGCGCTTTCCCTAATTGAATTTAATGCAGATATTGCGGATGCAAGTGTTAATGGGCAGAAGACCGAGAGAGAATTAGCATAGTAATAGATTGTTGAAGAAGCTACCACAGCGGTACAGGCGAAGCGCTTCTTAATGACAACAACTCATTGAGGCAAACACGCTCCATGCACTTGTAGCTATATATATATATGTATATATAAGAGAGAGAGAGAGAGAGCTGTCACCTGGGCTTCTCTTTCTGTATTCTATTTTTATTGGCTCTATCTATGTTGGGGTGAATTAAAACGAGAGCAAATTAGATTTGAAGAAGTAGCAGAGAAAAGACTTAGTACATAAATTCGCCAGCTTAATGGTAAAGAGACAGAAGTCAGTCAATTATAATTTTTAAAAAAAGAAGATAGATTGTATATTTTTATTTGAATGATAAAAATAGAAACCAATAAAGATGAAAAAGCGATATGGCGTCGTAAAAACAACGTTGCTAATGACTTGTCTTAAGATAAAGAAGAAGAATTACCGCGTGTATTGAGTTATAGCCACGGTGAAATTATGGCCCATTAGCTTTAAATACTCACAGTGTACACAACTTGAGAGGATGAGGCGATTTTACCCAGAAACTTTTAGTAAACGATGCAGACACATTATTGTTTCTGTATTGATTTTCCTGCGGCTAAAATCGGTTAGTTTCTTTCCACCTTTACCCCCATTTGAGTCAACCCTATCTATCTACATACGCGTGAATCTAATATTGTATTAAATGTTTACTTTAGGTGTGCATTAGTTCCCTAGTTTTTATACATTGATTAAACTTTTTGAAGTGTGCATTTTTACTCATGGATCTTCAAAATCTGCTTTTTCTTTGTGTTTTGTTGTCCAACCCAGCATGCCTACAGTCTTAGTGGGAATATCTCAAAATTTAATGTAAAGCACATGTTGCAACGATTAACCAAAAGCTCTTTCAATCATCTATACTTTGATATTTTATGAAATCGATTAAGACGTTAAATAAGTTTAACAAATTTAACATAATCACACAATTCAGCACCTTCTAATTAATGTATAACAACTTATGAAAAAAGAAGCTTTTCCTGTGCTTCCTCTCTGCCTCCTTCTCACGAAACAAAAGTTAAGATCCTACTAATGCGAACAAACGAAGAGAGAATTAACAAGTAAGAAGATCTTATGTGAAGATATCGATCTCAGTATATTCGAGTCGCAAAATGTACTTAAAAGACAAAGCCAAACTAACAATAACAAGTAAAACCTTAAACTTAGGAGTAGAATATGTAATTAAAAAAAATTAACGCGATGAACAGAAATAGGGGTAAGGAATTCTAAAGCCTTGCACCTCAATGCAAACCTTAAACTAAATTAAAGACAAGATTGGACTGAAACTACTTAACTAGCTCGGACTTGAACATGCCAATCAGCAAAGTTGTGAGTAAGAATCTCCGGAAGTCGGTCGTTCAAGTGGGTTGTGAAATACAATGGTCTCAGATCAGTTGGATTATTCTGAGAGGCGTTGTCGCGCTGAGCCGGCTACCATACGCGTTTAATTGTTATTCGCTGTTTGAGACCTCTACGTAAGGGAAAGGGAAGAAAAGGAGTTGCAAAACAAGAACGTATAGAAGTTTACCTTAACGACTGAACGTTTCTTTTGCAAAGGCATTCTAGTTTCAGGAGTAAACAATGCCATGTTTTATGAAAGTTTATTCGTTACCAACAAATTAAAAAAAATCTTCACACGACATATACTATTTAAAAAGAAGAGAATCCAGCTGAGAGATGGGGCACAGCATTTGAATACATGTACTTGTAGCTGTTAACCGGAGTGTATTAAAAGGCGCCATTTCTTTTGCTGTGTACACACCTGACGCTAAGTGACGCTGCAATGAACCTTGAAGGGAAATGTGTCTCATTGTCAAATGTTAAATAAAAGAAACAGGAGAAGATTGCTGCAGATTGTACCTTTAGTGTTGATGGTGTGAAAATACCAAAGTCTTTGAAATCTTTCATTTTAAGTCACACTTTGTTTAAACAATGTTTTAGGTTTTAGTGCATCTGTTTAAATACATACACAATATTGCGATAGACACTCTTTGTAGTTTAAAAAAATTTATTTGTTAAAACTGTGATAGTCTCGTTTAGATTCTCTTTAAAAAAAAAAAAAATTCTTATCGTTGATACTATGAGCGCATTGTTCTCTTCCACTGTTCTGATGATAGACATTCGATTATGTAAATCAACTTCATGAACTCAATTTTAACATTGGAAAGAATCAAACGGTCAGTCTATGACTTTTTACAGATAGAGTTTAGGTAACGGTTTGCTATTTTTAGATGATCTAGATCTAGCCTAGTGGATGTGTCCTCTTTGAGCTCGCTCCCTGCAAATTTCAGGTTCGAGTTCGCGTAATAAGTGCAAATTATTCTCATAGGACAGTGGCTGATATTATAAAATGTAGTAAGGGCAATCTGTATGTTTTGTTGGCAGCTTAAGCGTGCAGGTATTTCTATAATATCTGGTGATAATGAGCTGAGGTCATTGCGACCTAGATCTAGATCACATTGGGAGAGAGAGAGAGAGAGAGAGAGAGAGGGGGGGGGGGGGAGGAGAGAGTGGGCCTGTCTGTCTCCCTCTTTCTCTCGCTACCCCTCCCTCTGTCTCTTTCTCTCGGAGAGTAGGGCAAGTAGCTTAATCTGTAAAGCGCGCTACTTCTAAACATGGAGTTAGTATTTCCACCATCACTTCCCTTAGCTTCAGTTGTTGAAGAATCTTTTACAGATATGGGATCCAACAAGAGATTATGTCATATGGGAATATGTACTAATATAAAGGGATAGAAACGTAGTGTTTGTATCGAACTGAACCTGAGACTTGTTTCCCTCAAACTAATTTAACAGTGGAAGAAGCAAGGTACTACCGTACTTGTAGGTATTGTATAGTAAGAAAACTGCCTGGTACAGAAAGTAAACATTTCCTAGTCTGGGCTTGTTTGTGGACTTAATGTGGTCAGATAAGCACCGCCTACATAGGCAGGCAGAACTAAAGAGGCAATAGGTAGGGCCATCATTCTAGGGATGGTTGGTTGGTTGGTTGGTTGGTTGGGTTGGTTTAACGTCCAACAGCAGCACTATATAGGCTATATTGTGGACGGGCCCCAAGACGGACGTCTGACAATTTTATGTGCTGCCACACACGAGACAGGGCGGGGATACCATGACTCCTGTCTCAGCCGGTCACATTATACTGACACCGACCCAACCAGTAATTCTAGGGATAGGGGTAAGAACGTAATGGAGGCTGATACAGCCCATGGTACCCAGGTGCTTGGGTTATCTTCATCTGAAATGCAGTGACTCGGCGATATCATTATAGTCTACCTTGAACCTTTTAACTTTATGCAAGTCATCAGCTATGTTTGCGCTAATGTATTTGCTTTCCGAAATTCAGTACCTTTTAATTTTTAATAAAATACATAATTATAGCGTGAATCAACAATGCTTTAATGGCTTTTTAACAGCTTCGCTTTCATGGATAGATTTAATGTTAAAATTATAATGTATTGTACAACGTACTTTAAGAAAATGTGATATGTTCACTACTTATCACCTGCCCCCAAAGCCCCCTACCCACTATTGGCTTGTTGGAGATAGGTACATATTTTTATAACGACTGCGCGCAAGTTTTGCACGTAGCAGTGAGATGGTGTGTATGTGCGTGGGGGATCTCACAGGTGAGTTGTTTATTATTGGGCGAGCTAGGCTCTATTGCCTTTTTAGATGAAACATGGGAAACAGCAGTTATTGCCGGGACCGAGGCAGAATCAGTTGTCCAGAGAGTGAGAGAGAGAGGGAGAGGGAGAAATAGAGGCAGAGAGAGAGAGGGAGGAAGAGACAGAGAGAGAGAGGAGGGAGGGAGGTAGAGAGGGAGAGACATTAAGAGATAGATAGATTGATATAGAGAGAGGCACGTAGGCCCTACTGCTTTCCCTAGTTTGCAATATTTTATTTTATTTTAATAACGAGTTAAGAGATTCTGATTGCCCTTAAACGTCCTGCTGTGAGCCGCCCATCAGCTGTGACTACCATCTGTTGGTGGTCTCGCCCTCCCCACCTTGCTGCCCTGCTGTGAGCCGCCCATCAGCTGTGACTATCATCTGTTGGTGGTCTCGCACTCCCCACCTTGCCGTCCTGCTGTGAGCCGCCCATCAGCTGTGACTATCATCTGTTGGTGGTCTCGCCCTCCCCACCTTGCTGCCCTGGTAACTGGGCACTTCACCCTTCTTTGAGAGCGTCACCATCGTTGGACCATCGTTGAATCTTCGTCGTCCGGAATTATACGTCTCCTATACTCTCATATCCTTGTACGTAGTATGTAAATGACACATGTTTTTAAATTTTGGAATTAAGACTTCTGAATTGATTACCTAGTACCTCTCGAAGACGTTGGAAACCTCCATTCGGTTTCTATATTCTCACTAACCTTTGGGTTGTGGAAGTTCCTCGTCCCTAACACACTCCATTTAATAAAATAATCTTCATTCCAAGCGACTAAAGAGAAGCGCGGGTTGACCCAAAGTTCCGGAAAGTAGTTTAAAGTCCAGTTAGCCAATCAGGCAACATGATTGAGTAATGCTAAATGTGCTGCCTGTCCTACTCTTTGAAAAAAAATGGGCAAACGGGGAAGAATGGTTTAAATCTACAACAAAATGACAATATGACATGTCTGCTTCTTGCAATTCCCGACTCTCTTGCCTTGGACGAGGTGAAATACCCTTTTCTAAAATCGCATTCCTTATAGCCAACTTGGTACTCACGGACAGCTTTCCCAAAATATCTTCTTACAAAGTTTAATTTTAATTCTCTAGAATTCCTCGCCGTTTTTCAAAATCAGTAGGCATATACCAGAACCCAAAAATCTGATTATAAAGATACGGTTTATGCCCAAGGCTTCCAAAAATATAAGGCTGGGTCACGGAAATAGATAAAAACGTGCATTGAGAGAAAAATGAGCTTGAATCTATATTTTTGAATGCGTTGCGTAACTGCAAAAACAAATATACAATTATAATTCTTTTACGAAAAATACAAAACAAAACCCAAACAGTGTCCACAGATATCTGAGAGTTTACAGTTTTAGTCAGGTAGGATTGTAGGCCGAACAACAAATACTGTGTAATTATAAACTTCGTCCTATCTATGCTACATATTAATAGAAATAGATTACTATTGCCCTTGGTGTAGCAAAATATTTCTACTCCAATTGGTTCGACGACTTTGCCTTCTATTTTTGGAAGCCTAGTTTGTGGCCCAAATAGGGCTGTGTGGCTATTTAAAGGTATGTTTACCCTTCAAACGTGAAATTATAATATCCCATTTCATTTTTAACTCCTTGCAATCTGTTGATCAATCGCTCCAAATGTGCTTTATTTCGTTAAATGGCGTAGAGCAATCAACAATGCCTAGATTACTGTTATATACAGTAGTTAAGATAAAGGTATGTTGGTATATTATGAAGCGCAAGGTTACGCTCACCTTAAGAACAGGTAGATACATTTTTCTTAATTAAAGACTAGAATATCAATTACGTTGAAATATTTATATCTTCAACAGCTCTTCATTCAACAGGCTTTATGCACTCAGAGCGTTGAGTCGTTGGAATTACTATTCATGGCGCCAAGAATACATAATAATTATTAAGGTTCTGTGTATTATTTCTGTACATATATGTATCGTGTAAACGTCTTGTCTTTTCTGTGCTCTCTTTATCCCTCTATCTTTCTATTTCTTTTCCCCTCCTATTTCCCTCTTCTGTGTTTCTATTTCTCTTTCTCTCTCTCTCTCTCTCTCTCTCTCTCTCTCTCTCTCTCTCTCTTTCTCTCTTCTTTCTTACTTTTTTCAGTCTTGACCTTTTAAAACAATTAAATGAGATTGGACCGATAAGAACGATATTGTAATTTTGTTTTTAGTCGAACCGCCGACAATGATCTACAGAGTAGGCTTGCGGGAAGGTATGTCGACGTTTTAACTAATTTTTATAGGCGAGAAAATAAGATTTGACAAAGGATTGATTTAGCCTAGATTAAAATCAGGTTTAGGTTATTATATTATTTTCAAGATTTCGATATATAATGACTTAATGTTTTGGATTTAGATGTCAGACTTTCAATTGATCTGGGTCTATGACGTAGATCACCTGAAGTATGATTGGCTGTTTAAATAAACAGGACGTTGGGATAACATTAAACAAATTGAGGAAAAAAATACAGCATTCGATCACAGTTATGGAGTGTCCACATCTTTAAAACATTTAGACTATTTTTATACATGTCGTCGCCAAGAGGGTTTTCTTCTGTCTTACTTGTAAACGGATTCAGTATTTTAACTAAAATGTAAACTACTGACACCCGTCGTTTGGCTTTTATCTTCAACGAAACAATATTAACACAGAGCTCGAAATTGTAATCTTCTGAAGGAAAAATGCATTATGCATTATACTTCATTAGAATTCAAAAAATGACAATTAAGGTACAAATTGTTAGCTTTATCAGTTCTACATCAAGATCAAGATGCTTTTTATAATTATTCAGTTTCAGTGACCTACTAACACATTCACGGAGATAGATAGATAGATAGATAGATAGATAGATAGATAGATAGATAGATAGATAGATAGATAGATAGATAGATAGATAGATAGATAGATAGATAGATAGATAGATAGATAGATAGATAGATAGATAGATAGATAGATAGATAGATAGATAGATAGATAGATAGATAGATAGATAGATAGATATAAAGCTAATGACATTGAAAGCAACAGCAAAATCAGCAACTTTGGAAAACAAGAGAGTGTGCAAGTGACAGTTAGCGAAACGGTCCTGAATCAATAAGCTTGGCATTTGACCTTCATGCGAAACGTTTGCGTTACGTCCTACCAGTGTTATGTTCAGGGCCAAATACACTTTATCCACGAGGCCTAGGTTTGACCCGCTGATAAACTGACCAACTCGGTAACTGGACACTGGACAGTTGTAGTGCCAGGTACACACGAGAAGGTCGGGGCTCTGGGCTGGCAAGTGGAACTGTCGCCCCGAAAGGTAAACGTTCTCACAGAAGTGTCTATCTGTGCTTTATCATGAAATCGAATGCTGTTTAGTCGTTGTAGTGATTTGAATTACCTTTTTTTCAATTCTATCTCTAACTTGTACCGTAGATTTTTTTAAACAAAACATAACTTTTTAAAAGTAAAATCTAGATGTGGCCTCAAAGACCTATTTCGATTGGAGGAAAAATCCGGTGCGGAAACGGCAGTTTTTCATCCAGCGCCCTGTTAATTGAGTTGTCTGACACCTACGTTCATGGAATGTACAATTAAAATTGAACATTATCTATGCAGCTCCTGATTACCTAACTCTTGGCCTTTAAGTGTGTCTTAAAATATGTCAATCTTTTTTAAATGCAAAAATTACAATGTTAGTGAAACGTGAGTAAGAGTTGCACGGTTGGTTGACACCAAACTTCAGAGGTATATAGGCTATATTGTGGACGAGCCACAAGACTAGCGTCTGAAAATGTACGTGCTGCCACACAGAGACAGTGTTCAACCAACCAGTAAGGGTAGGTCTCGGACACATAAATAAACTTTAAACACGCTTCGACAAAAAAGACAGTAGAGAGTTATAGCAACCATACTTGTAGCTCTGACGTGTACCGGTAGCGTGTAGGAAAACGAGGCTCGCGCTACAAGTCATCGCTTGGCTGAAAAGCCTTATAGCAGCGTAACCCACAGGTCGACTTGTAGCTTTTGTTATTGTTTTTATTTTAAGTTTAAACAGTGTGGATGTATATCTAATCAAAACTAGATCTAGGTTCCTATTATATATAATTGCGGTTACACAGCCTCGAAAACAGTCAAAAACAAACAAAAAAAACATAATAAGATCATTAGATCTATACTAGAGATCCATACCCAAACGAAAACTCTACATCTGAGAAGCATGTATTTTAAAACCACTTTTCGATCGAAATGAATTCGACTTTTAGGGCCCAATCTTCTTTCAATGGATTAGAATTTGAAAAAATAATGCAAAAATAACTTTAGGTTTTTAAAATCAAATCTTTATTGTGGATAAAAACACGTTTAAAGTGTCGACGTGTAGAAGGCCTCCTACACGTTACACGCAGGCCAAATTTACCGGTAGCGTGTAGAGCTGACGGGTAGGGAGAAACTAGGTCAGGGGAATCCCAAGCGGATGACGTCACTGGAGCTCTACCCGCTACAAGTAAGCTACACGTCGGCTCTGCTATAGGTGTCTAGTATCCAAATAATTTAGCACGAAACATACCGAGTCCTACTGACTGGAATCAGTCAGAGACAGTGTTCAACCAACCAGTAAGGGTAGAAATCCGGAGAAAACGAAATAACGTTTGTCATTCTACCACGCATGGCTTTGCTTTTAGTATCTGAAGACACCGTGAAATTACCCAAAACGTGTCTGACACACGCTTTAAACTGCCTAAAAATTAAGAAATAGATTTACAGAACAAGTATAAAAACTGTATCATTCATAGGCACGCAGTATGGACAAAATACGAAACGAAAAGAAATAGCAAAGAAATATATGCGCAGTTAAGTAAACAATTAAATAATGATTATCATAAGTAAGACAAAAAGACTCGGCTCAAAGGTTTTTAGTATTTTATATTCTAATACTATAGTTTTTCACCTAACCTTCCAAAATTATACGAGCAAGTCACAGTGGTGAACACATTATTTTCAGCAAATTAATCAGTGATGTAAGAGACCACATTTTGCACATCAGTGTAGACGCTGCTCACAGGTGCCAGGGGTTGTAAGTACAATGTCGCAGTACAGTGTGTTAGAACAATTATTCATAGAACGAGTCTTAAGCTACCGCGACGTCTTTCTGGTTGTTTGTTATTTTTTGTGTGTTTATGAACGGCCAAGACAAATGTACCCGTTAACGAGGGTGTATTTGATGTATTCTCTAATTTCATTACCTGCCTGCAGGTCTGTCTGCTAGAGTCTGTGCGGGTGAGCCATGCCTGGAGTGGACGACTCACTCCTGCCGCCAGGGGCGCTGGCCAAACTCCTGTTCCTGGTCTCCTCCTGCCTGGTCGGGGCGCTCTGTCTGCTCAGCCAGTCCAGCTTGGTGCGGGCACTCACGCCTGTGAGTTGGAAAAAAAACACACACACGCAAAACAACCCGCCCCCCACACACAAAACAACAGATCTCTCAATGAAAAGATTAAATAAAGTTGTCAAAACTTGTGTTCATATTTTTTGCATAGAAATTTTTTATGGGACATTTGATCTTGACTGTGCAGGGTGTTTTGATGTAAAAAATGAAGTGAAAATTTGACGACCTTTTTCTTTCAAAATCATGTATGCCAACCAGCTTTCGTTATTACCTTCTGTGTCGTCTGCTTTCCTCAAATTGTCATTCATTGTTTTCCCTGACCACTCTGTGATGTTGTCCTCACATCTCCTCTTCCTTTCTTTCTCTTTCCTTATGTGAGTGTTTTAACAGTTATAAAATAATCTTGTTATTGTCGTAATGTGGTTATATACAAAAATAGCGATACATCCTAAAACTTTCTCGGGTTTACAAGCTAAATATTCATATTTAAGCAGCAGAAACTGGTTAACTTTACTGGCATGTACCTTGACTTTCCGTCTTTTAAAGTGAAGATGCTACTTTGTAACATGAATGCTTAAACAATGAAAGCATCAATATTAATAATGGACATTTATTTCGACAGCCTTTTTTGAAACCTCGGATGGAAAAATTCTCAACGTTTAAGTGGAGTGATGCTTTGTTCGTTGCTAAGGTGATAAGCCTCAGCATGGCCAGGAAGGTCCAAGCTGGCTGCAAGTTTCTGGACATCCCTGTGACCACGCTAGACGGTGAAACCAAGTCCATAGCCTCATACCTGCGGGAAAAACCGTTGGTCCTCAACTTTGGCAGCCTCAGCTGAGGTCCGTTCATGGGGGAGGTAAGTTTGAGAAATGCAATAAATTGGAAGGTATGACTAAATATATCATTTTATTGATGATGATGATGATGATGATGATGATGATGATGATGATGATGATGATGATGATGATGATGATGATGATGATGATGATGATGATGATGTTGATGACAGTTATGGTAGTAATGGTGGTGGTGGTCTCCATCGTCGGGATTCGTTTTTTAAAAAGACGTCAAGTTGAGATTCTACGAAGAGTCTGGCGGAGGCTGTTGAAGCGGGCCCGGGCAAAGAAGCTCCTCCCACATTATGGGCAGAAGTAGCGAGGGAATAAACTGTTGGTGCTGGTGGCTCTGATTTACGCATCAGAAGCTTGTACTCTGCTGAATCCTTTGGTTTTCTGTTGTATTGGATCCTGAAGCGATGGTACTACGCTATCAACATTAAAGGCGTCAATTTGCAAGCGTCTTGTAGTGTTATGTATCTTCACGCCTTCACTTCTTCAACTCTAATTGGTACAATCTTTTGAATGTTACTGTTACTACAACAAAATTACTACTACTACTACTACTACTACTACTACTACTACTACTACTACTACTACTACTACTACTACTACTACTACTACTACTACTACTACTACTACTACTACTACTACTACTACTACTACTACTACTACTACTACTACTACTACTGCTGCTACTACTACTACTACTACTACTACTACTACTACTACTACTACTACTACTACTACTACTACTACTACTACTACTACTACTACTACTACTACTACTACTACTACTACTACTACTACTACTACTACTACTACTACTACTACTACTACTACTACTACTACTACTACTACTACTACTACTACTGCTGCTGCTGCTGCCCCTGCCACTAATACTGCTACTACTATTACTTCTAATACTATTGTCATTACCAGTAACGCCTCTCCGTCTCTCTCTCCCTCTCTCCCGTGACTCTTTCAGGTGGCTGAATACAGCGTACTGGTCAACAAGTATGCTGGAGCGGTCACCTTCCTCACCATCTACATCAGGGAGGCCCACGCTGTGGACGGGGAGTGGCCGGCGGATGAATCTGATAACCCTGTCCAGGTTAGTTAATTGTAGTTCATTCACGTACTTTTGTTAAAAGCCAGACTGGGTTAATTCGATTCTATTAGAGCATCTTTGAGGTAGGCTACGTCGATACCTATAACAGTTCTGCCTGTTGACAAAAGTTTCCTTGAAATAAGATTCCTATAGATATTCCTAACCCGCTCCATAAAATTTTATCGCTAGCTTCAAGAAATGTCTAAGAAAATTTTTTAGCATGTTGTTGATGATGATAATGATGATGATGATGATGATGATGATGATGATGATGATGATGATGATGATGATGATGATGATGATGATGATGATGATGATGATGATGATGATGATGATGATGATGATGATGATGATAATGATGCTGATGATGACAATGATGATGGTGACGATAATGGTTATGGTGGTGGTGATCAGATACCCGGCACGTTAGTTGTCGATAAAGAAGCGGCATAATGCCTAGTTGTTTCACACTTATACTCTAGGATAACTTCAGTCTTTCATATTATCAGTCTACGTTTTACTGTTGTTGGTCCGTAATCTCTTTCCTGACGCCCCTCAACCGTAGCAGCTGCTTTATCAGACTTGGGAGTCGAATAATGTGACTGAAGTAACCTACCTTCCTTTTCCTGAGGCATTAAACAAGTTAGATTTGCAACATACAACTATTTAAATGAATATTTGTATTTTGTATTTAGTTTTCTTGACTCTGATATTTTAGCACATTTTTACTAAGTTGGATACCTGAGGTTTCAGATACCAAAAGTTTTGGTCGATCAAAAAACTAGAACACATGTTTTTTTTTCAAGGCCCAAGGTCATAGAGTGCATTTATCGTAATATTTTTTTGCGACTGCATTTTGATTTACCCCAAATTGCATATTTTTCATCAATTAAAAATGTGTTTATTACAAAACAAAACAAAGTCATAATAAGACAATAAAGACTACAAATGATATGACACAAAGGGTAATTTATACGCATAAAGTTGCTGAAATTACTGCAAATAACATTGTTAAGACTTGTAAATTGACAATTCCACTGATTGTATAAGAAATTTTAAACACGTGGTTTATCTACGGTTAAAAATCACTGAGTGCATTAAAAGTAGGTTTGTTTTCCAATTACAATCAGAGGACCTCTAAATCGCCTTTTCTTTGAGACCCGCAAAACTAGATTTGTCACGGGGTAAATTAACCTTTTAGTGAGCCATACAGTCTTGAAATTACAAGATACAAAGAGTAATTTATATAAAAATGGCTGGCTAATAACATATTCCATAGTAAATTTACGTTTCAACATATTCTATAGTAAATTTACATTTTACATTTTATGAAAATTACGTAATTATGAAGCTTGCTAATGAGTATTGTGAAATTACAAACGCAAGGTATAGGGCTAGGGAGTCATTACTTATGAAATGGCTTTTAATTGATTTTAAGAATTACATAAATTATTATTAAATCATTTAAGGTTAGCCTACATATCCATTTTTTTTTTTAATTCTACAGAAAATAAAAATTTTCACTGTTATTCTTTGCCATAGGAATATGAAAAAGTGATTTACAGTCGCCTTACACTTGCATGCAATTAGACATAACAAGTCATCGGGACCTGGAGATTGTTTACCACAAATTATGGACAACTTACCATCGTACATAATTATATCAACCCACTCAGTTGGATCTATGTTAAACTTTAAAGACAAGTTTCTTCGTGTCTCTGCCAAGAGATAAAAAAAAGTATGTTTGTTGGCGGCACTAGGTTAAACAACCTTTGAACTGTTGTAGTTTGCATTGATTTCTTATCAACATACAAACAACATGTTGGTGTATTTTAGTAGTTCTTGGCATATGGTTATATCCATCAGTCCTGAAAATCTCACCACAAATTTAACAAACTTTTCGATACAAGTTGAAAAATGTAATACCAATAACAGTTTGAAAATAATTGAGTGTGCTTAACAACATCGAACCAACACCATAAACATAATCAAAATCGTTATTGCTATAACCCCAGGACAGTTCTTGTGTCAAAAAGAAATCAACCAACTATGAATTTCATAGTAGCTATTAGTTAAAGATGCAGTATCACTACTAAGGACATTACAAAATATTCTGTTGATTTATCTATTGGAAACAAGGCTGTGAAATGGAAGCTTTTTTAATTTCTTTTCTGTGTGGTTTAATCATTTACTGCTACGCTCTCTTATTTCATGAAGTTGAACACTACTTTGTCTACCATTTGTTTCCGTGTAAGCGGGTTCTTGGAAAAAAATTCACTTCATCAAAAAGCTGACCTCTGTGAAAACGATTTGACTCTCAAAACTACGATAGCCCTTTCTATGAGCCCTTTCCCTTCTGAGGAGAACCTGTCAACATGCCTGCAATATTGTGATTCTAGAGCTCTTGCTTTACAAACATAACATATCATTACCATAGGTCTACTAGGTTGTTGGAAAAATCGCAGCACAGGAGGCAGGTCTTTAGGCAGGTCGACCAGCAGCTCTGGTGTTGACCACCTGAAATTTCTTTGTCGTCTTCCACTGCGCTCGCCTTCCACCGAGTCTTGTAGAGTGACCTTGGAGAGTTACTTTTGTTTTGTATAGTGCTGTTCAATACTTTTCTTTTAATACAATGATCAACAGATGCATAAGAGGTTGGCTGACCGTATCGAGCTGGCCAAACTACTCCAACAAAGTGGGCTCGCAGGAGATTTAGGCGTGGATTCCATGGACGATCTGGCGTGTACTCAATACGGAGCTTTGCCAGAGAGGCTTTGCCTGTTGACCCCGGATGGGAAAGTCCAATTCATGAGCTCCCTGGGCCCTGACGGTTACTCGCTGCCTGAACTGGAAACAGCTATCCGTGAAATGTGTGGTTATAACTAGGCTTAAGGCTTTGATATGTGAGATAGTATGCAAGCAATATCTTCAACGTTTGCATCGGAAGCTAAAGAGGTAAAATGATTAAGAGACAGAGAGAGGTAAAGAGATATAGATAGATAGATTGATTGAGAGAGAGGAAGAAAGAGAGAGAGAAAGAGAGAGAGAGAGAGAGAGAGAGAGAGAGAGAGAGAGAGAGAGAGAGAGAGAGAAAGAGAGGAAGAGAGAGAGAGAGAGAGAGAGAGAGAGAGAGAGAGAGATTGATTGATTGATTGATTGATGTTTATTGGTTCGTTGGGCTTCTCACCCTTAACAAACATGACAAAAAAATTCAATTTTACAATGTTCAAGAAAAAGATAACAAAATGGTAACATCACTTTCGATTTGCTCTCTCAGTCCATTCACCCAATTTATGAAGCTTTTGAGTAACTTTTAGTTATAAACGAGCTTTCAGTTTGATAATTTGTGCTCTTATTTTTGGAGATAGGTAATTTAGTCTAAATTTTACCACATAGACATATCAGAGAATATATAATTTATCAAAATTTACAGTTCACATCGTACAGATAGCAATCAAATAGAAAGTACAAGCTTTTTTATGCAAGACTGGCATACACAATATGAACAATACACCTGCGACACTATTCCTAATAGGCTGAGAAATTTTACTTATATCAGAGATTTTCTTAGTTTCAAGACATGCTGTAAATATATGGCAACATTGGAATAAAGATTGCTATTTGACATTAGTACACTTAATCTACGTCTATTTCGAATGGTAAGGTATTTGGGAGGGATGTACGTGGTTCGAAGCTCCTCGTATGCTTTACAAATCATTAATACGTGGTATTCATCTTCTCTAACTGTGTTACAAACTGGACACATATGCAGTGTGATATCTTTTGAATATTTGAATTTATGACAAAGAGAGAGAGAGAAAGAGAGAGAGAGAGAGTAGAGAGAGATACATGTAAGAAAAAGAGTGGAGAGACAGTCAGAGAGAAGGAGAGAAAAAAAAGTAACATCAATTGTTTTAAAAATAATCTTTTAAGCAGCATAGTTTATGTACATACTTGTAAGTTGTGGTCATGTCCACAGAAGTGCCCGTTCGCCTCAAACGTTTCTAACATTGGCTGCAAGTCTTTCGTCAGACACTATGTGGGACCATGCGCACCCACGGAGTAGATTGGGAAATGGCCAGCAGTGAATAAGTAATTGGCTCTGGGATAAGCACACACAAAGAAAGCTATCTTCAAATTCTACGTTATCATTATCATCATCAGCAGCATCATCATCATCATCATCATCATCATCATCATCATCATCATCATCATCATCACCACCACCACCACTATCACCACCACATCACTACATTGGTCATTTCGAATATCTCCGGGGGTGGGGGGTTAACGAGTATACACCCGAATTCATAAAAAATAGGCGATGTATCTTTAAAAAAATTTAAAACCAACAAACACGTGACTTTATAATTAGCAGTAGTAAAGTATACACTATATTATTAATGCATTCAATCAGTATCCAGTTTACGCCTAAAAGTGAAAAAAAAAAGGGTCTATATCAATAACAACAATGTGTGCATAATAATTCGAGGGACGCTCCAAAATTGCAATGTTCTGTGCTATACGTGTATATTTTTTAGTACTCACCATACCAGCGCACTATTTCACTATGAACTCTACTTTAGAAAATACATAAAGAAATATTGAACAACTGGTCTCTTACTTGCTATGTTTGAGATAATCTTTGACCGTATCCCAGTACTTGTCCTTACTCTCCTTCCCGTCATGCTGGGGTTGGCCAACATCATCATCGAGTTTTGTGTTTCCACACAACAGAACGGTATCAATGAAAACTATGCCCACTGTCTCATTGGATGCGCTACTGATTCTGAACTCCCTGTAGTAAAAATTGTCGGGAAAGTGCCTGCAAAGAAATGATCACATAATTTTTATTCGCTATACCAACAATGTCATTTCTTTCTCTTTTTTTTTTAGAATTTTGAAAAACGCATTATGGTTTACGGAACTTTATGACCACACATTAAAATGTACTGTCTTTCATTTGATTAAAAGCCATAAGTGTTATGTTATCGCTACTTTTCATACCGAATAGTAATGGAAACAGATAGTAACCATTCTTATAAAAAATACTTTATACATGTAATTGATTTTTCTTCTTACACATCAAGGTGATAATGGTTCTAAAAATCCCAAATAGTCATACATAAATTGGTAGATCAATACTGCATACGGGATAAATCATATCAAAAGGAAATGGGAGTCGGGTGGATGGGTGGGGAGGGTAGTAACTTAACTTTAGAGATAAATATAAGGCAAAATGGGAAGCATTTCGACGTTTATTGTTTATCAAAAGTACGTATAACATTTAAAATATTATGATGAACAAATACTTCAACACAATGCTTTCGTGTATACCAGTTCGAATAGATTCAACTTAGAAAATTAATATGTACAATTTGAAGAAAAAAATAATTTGATTTTTAAATTCTTAATCGATATGGACGACATTTTCCTACTGTGTTGACATATTGATGAGATTAATAAAAGGGTTAGAAAACCTCAAAAGCAATTATCATGGTAGAATCATGGAAAGCAAGGGAGCAAAAAAGTTATTGAAATCTCAAAGGAGAAAACTTGAAATGTCCAAGATGCCTGTGAAATATAGAGGGTTTGCCAAATTAGTCAGGAAAGAACAGCATAAAACTAGAAAGTTATTAAAGAACCTCATAAAAGAACAGCAAAAATCAACGGCACTATTTGAAAAACTCTTAGGCACAATAATCGTTGTAACAAGTCCAGAAAATGAAAACCTACAAAAAACAGGGAGTGAAAACTTGTGATGTTCTGTGAAAAATTCCAAAAGGAATCATAATATAATTAAAATGAGAGAGAGAGGTTAGTTTGTCTCTCAGACTGTAACGGATATGCCAACTATGGATGACCATTTTGTGGCGTAAAAATATTTAGGGCGATATTCCTTTTATGCTTCCATGCACTTTCCTGATGTATGCGTATTTGTCATGCTTACCTTGATGATTTATACAATAAGCATTGACTTATATAATATCCATAATATTTCCAGCTTGCAATAACTCTTTTTTAACTTAGACTCATGTTTGAGCTTTATCGATTTCAGCTTAATTTAAGCCGAAAATAGTTTTATTTGTCATGAGGCTCTTGATAGTTTCATTTCAGTTAAAAATGCTTGCTTTCCTAGAATTATCTATTCTATCAGAGAATAACACATGCAACAGAAGCTTTTGTTTTTACATTAACATAATGATTATTTCATCATGTGCATGCTTGTTTTGTTTATTTTTTACAGTAAACTGTCACACTAGAAATTGAGTGAATTTTTTGCAAACTGCTGCTCTATGGGTAATCCGTCCACATGTATGAAGATTTTAGTCTCAATGCCCACCGGAAGGGCTTAGATCGGATGTGCCGTGTGAAAAAGGTTACTCATAGACTAACCGTTTCAAGAAGCAGTATTTTAGTTAACAGTTTTAGATTGTTACCCTTATTCTATGGATTTCAAATTTAAAACAATAAAGAAATTGTGTTATTTGACTTTGAGTTAGATATCTGTTCCTTTCCAACAGCTTATTTTCTCTTATAGTGATGTTAGCTTGAATAGTATTTTAAGCGGCGTTTATAAAATTTAAATTTGCCAATGAACCATTTTAACCATGTACCTAAAGGGACCACAAGGAAGTGTTCCTATTGATACAATTTGTGAGAATGCTATGAACTATGATGATGATGATGATGATGATGATGATGATGATGATGATGATGATGATGATGATGATGATGATGATGATGATGATGATGATGATGATGAT
>RQTK01000877.1:153238-165738 GCA_003991915.1 Elysia chlorotica
TGATGATGATGATGATAATGATGATGTTGCTGCTGCTGCTGCTCATGATGATGATGCTGATGAGGATGATGTTGTTGTTATTATTACACTTTTGTAGAAGACATGTGAGATGTTCAACAAGCAAAAACATCACAGTGCTATTTTGTAGGAACTATCTTTTACGTGTGCATGCTTTATGTTCTAATTTACTACTCGGATATATCGCACAGGTTAGTATTACTTCCATCTCTTTACCTGGTGAGCTTACTGTCTTCTTATTACGAGAAGTAACTCTGGTTGGATTCACATTCCTATGAGGAAAAACGTTCGAACCTACAAGGATTAACTTTAATCAACAGGTAAAGGATTCGAAGACTTTCATAAGATCGTACTAAGAGATTTTTCATGCATACAGATGATTACTCAGATCAGAAACGAAAGACCTTTGCGTGACACAGGGCATTTTTCCATTTAGAGTCTCCGTGATAAAAACCTATTGTATTGGGGGAGATTGATTCCTCGTGAAAACGAAACACTAAAATCTCATCTTTCAGCTTGAGTGAACATTTTGCACTTGAGTCTTTATTCTCTCTTTCTCTCTCTCTCTCTCTCTCTTTCTCTCTCTCTCTATCTCTTTCTCTCTCTCTCTCCTCTCTCTCTCCTCTCTCTCTCTCCCTCCCTCTCTCTCTCTCTCCCCTCTCTCTCTCTGTTTCTTCAAACCTATCTCATGCTAGATTCTGCATGAATGCCTATCTCTGTCCTTGTGAACCTATCTTTTTTCTCTTAAATGTTTTATTCTTTCTTCATGTGATGTTGTTTTGTGCATCTATTATCTATATAAATAAAAATCAAAACAACGGACATTTTTAATTTTTCTTTGTTTTTTTGTCTCTTTTCGCTACTCTCTCTCTCTCTCTCTCTCTCTCTCTCTCTCTCTCTCTCTCTCTCTCTCTCTCTCTCTCTCTCCTTTAGGCTGTCTCTGTCTCACACAACAATCGATTGATAATTTTACTTCATCAGCTTGACAAACAGAAACTATAAACTGACTCATTGCAACGTTGTCTTAATTATGTATTAACTTTTTTATGTTTAACCGGTTTTACAAACTGAAGAAGCACTTTATGTGCAAAACAAGTAGGCAAAGTCTTTTCTTCTTCCGGCATTTAAAAAACCCCCATTTATTTCTAATACATATCTCTTTTGTATTCGAACATTGTATTTTCTCAAGAAATTGTGTCATGGATTAGGAGTAATAAATGTTTTCAAATTAATGTTTCTCCAAACATTTTTGAGAACTGATCAAATATTACTTCTTGTATACACTTCTTCAAATATTTCAAGTCAATAAAACGGATTCGCATTTAATAATTAACCTGAAACGTTGATTTCACATAATACATTTCAGCCTGACTGTGTTGAATAACAGTTGATTTCCATTTTATCATATTGCCGGCGAAAATATTTGGGTGTTTATAATTATGTAGACCTACGTACCTGTTCCAGCGAAGCTTTTGTGACCAGAATTTTAAATTTGCCAACTTGAGGTGCTATATGCGGTCTAGAAAATACAACTATCAAATAACGAGGCACTCATTCATTGTCATTTTTAAGCCTGGAATGAGTTTAGTGTCTTGGTTTTATTAGATTCAAAACCTTTGGTAAGAAAAGATGTACGGGATCACAACAAACACATTGTGAAGCAGCCATGGACGAAATTCGCAAGACAAAAAGTAAACTTGCTCAGTTTAGTTTGTTAATTTTATAAACAAATCTCACCACAATAGTTGTTTAATAAGAATATCATATTAATCCCCTTGACGGATAATTTCATTCAGGCTGAACATTTAAATGGTTTCCGCTAGTTCATTTATGTTTTTATGGTAACATTGTTCAAGATAAATATTCCACCTTATTTTTATTTTACGTATCTGCATATAAATAGCACCATCAAATCCGTATCATGCCAATGTCACACTTATTTATACTACATGAATGGAAAAGCAAATTAAAAAAAAATTCAATGAAAAACCTCTTGCTAGTTAATGAATATGTTTGCTTCACTGCATGTTTTGTGTGACTTGTCATGCCTCAGGACAAGGTCATGGATATTGGCTTCCTTTGATTATGATCCTTCCTAGCTAATTGTAATTACGCCCACAACTGGAAAATGAAATGATAAAAAACTTCAACTTGGGTAGTTAATGCGCTCCAACCTCTGCAAGAATCTGCCTTTGAATAAAGAGAGCGAAGCTCGCTACCTTTTCACGCTCTGTAGGTTGCCCAAAGCTGATTACACGGATCTTCATCTGCAAGAATTATTCTCTCGCTTGTTTTAATTATAGCAACAGTAGTAGCACACATTAGCAAGGGGCGCACACACTTTGATAGCTCTGGCTATTTTTTGTTTTTAGGTTCATAGATAATCATCAAATTAAACACAAGAGGAAATTAGTAAATTCTCCTAACATAACTTACAGACCAATTGAAAGATAACAAATAATGTGTGTACACGTTGTGTTCTTTTGTATATAACTGGTGTATATTGATTTTTAAACAATAATGTATGTTTCTACGCAACAGTTATTTTTTGTATGGGAATAAACATATAAACTTCAAAAAAAAAAGAAAAAAGAACTCCGACTAAATCCTTTTCAGCTCTATCAAAGTGAGCGCCATAAACTTTGGTTTTGTTCAAATTAATTGATTTTGCCAGTTTCATATCAAAGTTCAAATTTCTTTAAACAAAAAAATCATTTATTTATTGAATGTTGTTTTCAATAAGAAAAGATTGTATCTTCAAAAATGTGTGTAAAGATTATTGTTATCACGAATACAGTGGGGGCAAAGAGAACAGATTCACATTTATTTGTATGTGTTCATATGAATGTCAAGATTAATAATGTGACTAGTGTAATTTTTAATCTTTAATTCTCCTGTGGACGAATACAGTTTATCCCATGTTAATTTATAGTATAACTTCTTTTTCCCTGGATGATTTTCAAGCTTTCAACAGTTTTATTAATCAAATTCAGTTTTGTCCCCTGTCAAAAGCTTTGTTTTGTTTTACGTTTCTATAACAAAGAGAGTCACTGTTGGCATTGACTGCAGTTTATTATTTATTTAGAGTCATTTTCGCAACATCTGAGTCGTACTTTGAACACACCCCAGACTGGCCCGAAAGGAATAGTTTGGTAGCCACATCGGAAGTCATAGTGACTCAAATCTATTCAAAATACGCCCTACACGGGCTGTTGAAAGGTTAGAAATAGAAAAAAAATCAATGCAAACTGAAAACCGAAAACAATAACCAAACCAAACCAAAGTAAAACGAAAAACAAAAAAAGACCCCTCAATGCCTGCTTTTGTTCAATACCTGATGTTGAACGTTTCCAATTTGTATCCAATGTTTTGCTTTCCAGTGCGATTGTACTTCTTCAGTTCTGCCTCACGTGTGTGATAGGCATAAGGCCAGTTTCTAGATTGAAGTCTATATTTCTCTAACTTGGAACGATGTTTTTGTATAATGCACTTAGTAGAATATTCTTTACATTGAGTTTCCACATAAGCCGGCTTTTTTTTAGAGAAACCATTTAAGGCTTGCAATTATACATTTTATAACGTTCATGTAAAAACTTAGAACCGTTGAAGTTAAACAGAAACGTTAGAAACGTCACGTACCACTCTCAGTGTACGTGAACAGCCCTGTAGTCGTTTATGTATTCAAAATCAACAACTCCACAACTGCACTTTGATACGAGAAAAATAAAATCAATTGCAACCAAAAACATGTGATACTTGTCATTAACACATAGCGGAGAGGTAAATTTAGTAAGATAAATCAAATTACATAGTATTGCGATGCACACAATGATTCACTTAGATCTCCTCATGGCTGTTAAATGTATGAATTATTCATTATTTGCTTGCCAAATCTATGGTATGTACACTTTACATGAATACTTGTGTACGCATTAGTTAACAACATATGACGACGTTACAGTTATATATAAAAACAAGTATTGGCAACAACAATCTTTTGGACACAGAGTTTATTGGGCATACTATGACAATAAGACAGAAAATGGTCGATGCAAAATTCATACTTTTCTTCACTTTTAGAAAAAAAAACGCCCATAACTATTTTTTTAGTTAATAGATTGTAAGTGTTACATACAAAAAAGACGAAAATAGGCCCAGGAATATTTTTTACCTTTTTTCATTCCTCAATTTTCTGTTAACGAAACTGTCGATAAAGATGCCAAATTGTTCTTTATTATGCCACATTCACATTTCAACAAGGGCATTGGCAAAGTATATAAGTGGTTATATTTAAATCTGAACATTTTGTTTATAGATGCTACTGCAAATAAAAAAAACACTACTTTTTCCATTAAAATGCAACGAGAATAAAGAGTTTTTTTTCGTTAACAAGAAATCTTAGCCTTCGCCATATTATCTTTTTAATACGAACATGAGGATTACAAGCTTTGGTCTTCATGTTTCGAAAAACAGCCCCATCGGTGGCTTCTCATTAAAAATTGGAAATCAGTAAATTTAGATGCTTCTTATGATAAGGCAAACGACGTTAGTACTAAGTTTATTCCTCGCACCTAAATTTCCGTGACTGAGCGAAGACACACAAAAACTGATTTTTTGGTAATGAAGGGTTGTGGGACATGGGTAAATGCTGCACGTCACAATGAAAACCCCTGCCACAAGGAATGCGCCATGAGTGAGTGCTGTCGCAGCACACGAAAACTGATGACGTGCCACACGAATACAGCGGTTCTCAAGGTGTCAGACGTCGTACTCGCTTTTCGCGGAACTTTCGTGACACTCCAGGGCACACAGCTGGTGATTCCGGCGACACTGGCTGAATGTAAGGTCCGATCTCCCCGTTAACCCTAGAGAGGCCAGAGTGGAGCTCTGCTTTCTCGACCTCTGGGCGCAGTGTACAAACTCAGGAACACAAGTCGTGATATAACATCCTGGTTTGATCAAAATTAATATGAACAGGCGTTAGCGTGTAATATGTTTTACTAAGAATCTTTTGTCTAGGATGCCTGCTTCTGGATAGCGGCAAAAAGTAGCAAGAGAAAGTTTGAAAATTATGATGATGGGCAATTTTGATAATCTAAAACATTGTTACATTTTACAAAGTGCTCTTTTAACTTAAAACTTGCTACAGTAAAAATTAGACAAAAACAAAACAAAAAACAAAAACAAAACAAAACAAAACAGGATGTTTTTTTTTAAAGATAATAATAGTACGCATTTGAAAGGTTTCAAATAGAAAGGCTACACTTTTGCAAAATGAAAACAGGTTTTTTCTTACACATTGTTCTGTCGCAATCGGACTTGTAAAATGGAAAGACTTCCTTTGATTTCATAAAACATTAATTCACTTGGATAGATAAAAAATAAACAAACAATTTTCTACAGTTTAATAACGTTTTAAACAGTTTAGCGATGCTCAGATGAAAAGTAAACAAGTCCGATTTACTGCTAAAAATAAATCTATATAAAAAACCAAAGCCGATAGTTTTATTAAACTAGAAACTTTGATGAAATTGCTTTGAGACATTGCATTCGAAGATTGCTTTGCCTAAACGCAATAAAGAAATACCTTTTCGTGTGATTGCAAACTGGATGAAATTATACTTCAACGTTATTCTGAATTTTATTGAAAATTTTAAACCCCTTAATCAAACAGATAAATACGACTCACAAAGACCATGAGTAAATATGTGTTGCGTTAACTGATTTTAGCAACTGATGAAATGTTCGTCCGAATGAGGTCAAACAGGAAACATGAAAGCTTTAGAGATTCCTCAAAGTCAATTTTGTGATGCATTGTATAAGACAAACGAGCCAACGTAAGAGATAAATCTTGATCTTCTATGATTGTACAGACGGCAAAAGTCGAACCAGTAATGGCTCACACAATGACTCCCTAAGGCTCACCGTATAACTCTGAGATCGCGTCTGTTCCATATGCTAAGTCAACAGGGGCTGGGTCGCTGTCATCCACACTCGTCTCTTCTCTTGGGTAATCTGCTGGTGAAAATTCGATCGTTAATGGCGATTATGCTGAATTGCTAATAACATGAAACACTTATTATGTGCCGGAAGAAAGACACGTGTGAATTCGGAGAAATTTATGTGCTTTGTGAGAGTTATAGAAATAATGATTAAGACGGATTTCGTTATCAATAATATTTAGAGTATGCTTTCTCCTTTCCCCCAAATAATATTATTGTTATCAATGGTTTCCTACTGCTACTGCCATCACAATTACCAATACAACAACAACACATACTTTTACTTTTTATATTATTGTTATTGCTGATTTGCGGATTCTGCTCATCCTGCTTTCTGTTGTATTTTAGATCATATACTCCTCAATGTTCTTAATCGATGTATTAAGATTAGACATGGCTTGTTATGACAGTACCAATTCCACAGGCGAAGAATTTTGTTTTGATTTGTTAAACTATTGCGCGAGAAAAATTTAACATTTAAAATTATGTGCAATCGATGGATTAAGTCTTTATCGATGGATTGGCTTTTCTTCATAGGGACGCTATCTTAACCACACTTGTCTTCAAATATCTCTTGTTATTGGTTTGAAAGTATATGAATGGTTTACACTTTTGTCAGCCATTTGTATGAAATGTATTGCATGTCAAATGATATATCGATTGTGAAGTGTAGTCAGTTTGCATTCTGATCTACGCAACTGATATTATAAGTATATTTTGGATTTCGTAGATTACAAAGCATTTGAAAGAAATAGTTTCTACACAGACTGTCGCAATCATCGTGCACATACTAATGATGAATTAATAGATCACAGTTCCTACTTTACTAAGCTGCTACAGAAACATTCCTTATGATTCACTTGTGTATGTGGTAACAATCGCGAAATCTTTAAAATATATAATTTGAAAAACAATTCTTTTAAAATGTGCATGAAATATATTCAGTTGTTTTAGCATATTAATACGGCTGGTTCTTTTTTCTATGAGGAACTGTTATTTTCTGTTTTGATTAAGAGAAATACTGAAAGGATACAATTATTGGGTTTCTATGTAAACATTGCGATTACAATTATGCGAATATTTATGATTACACTAGACATTTCAGTTTAAAGAACAGCGGGGATGGCTTAGGAGGTGAAAATTACGCATCCTTGGAAATACATGCCGAATTGTTAAGTTCATATAACAGGTCCACTGGTTTCTTAGCAGATCTATATCAACTAGCTGCAAAGTGGAATGGTCAAGGCTAAACGGAAATGACGGGCTACTTCATGGTAAACGATAATCAATATATCATTGGTGACAGAACACGGTGTACATTGACTTTTCCTGCCACCAACAGGTCGCATGGTAAGCTGCCTTCACGCCACTGTCATTGGTGATCCGGTATGCAAGAGTTTTCTTGAAGAAAATTCAACATACGTCTTTTAGGAGTATTTGAAACTATCATTTTAGCTTCAAATAAGAAAATAACACTAAAGCATTTTTATTTACTGTAAACGTAAAACTGAAATGGTGAGACGTTTACTTATATTCCTGCTCCGTAAGATCGATCGGTGTGAATCGTATCGATGCTGCTAGGAGTAGAGAGGCTGGGCTGCCTTAGAGAATTACAGTATCACGGACTTCATACATAATACTAGACGTTCTAGACATATCGGAGGAGACATGGACACCATACCTATTAGAATTCAAACTTTCTGAGTTGAGATATAAAAGAAATTACCTGTCCTCTATAATCATTTCCCCGTTCATTATGCTTTTTATTTACCCCATGGGTTCCAAGATTAAAAAAACAAGAAACGCAAAAATATGGGTGTCTTCTTTTTGTCTCACATTAAGATTTTGTTTAATAGTGTAGATGAATTTTAGCGTTAATTCATAGACATTGGAATGTACGGTGTGAACTAGGTTTGTTTTAAGAATAAATTTTCTTTTTAATTGCATGCATACTAGCAATAATACGACATCGCAGATAAAATGTAAAATAAGACACACCCTATACTGAATGGCTTTGATTTCAAAACCGTCTTTGATACTCAATACCAGACGCTTATAATTATAATGATCTGCCCTACAGAATTGACTGGCGCAGGCTGCATCATTATAGGTGTCTAGTGTAAATTCAGTTTTCCAATAAACTAAATACAATGTAATAATTATGTGATAGAGTGGTTCACAGAATTATGGTATCACTACCACAACCTTGATAAAGGTGGCCAAAGGAAGAACCCAGGATGAAAACAGTGTCAATACAATGGGTTTTTTAAAACATGTTTACCTCACTAATACACAAAACAATGTCTTTAAAGACTTTTTTATCGTTTGTTTAAACACAACTGTCCATAGTCGTTTATGGTTTTTATTTCTATTTAACTTTTGTTTCCTTCCCTATGCAGTTTCGGTAAGGCTTCCACTCTTATTCTTCATTGTTTAACTTCTAAACAAATCGATTTGTACAGACGTGGACAAGCAATTTCAAAGCCTTTCAAGTTTGAAACCGTAGGACTTAGGCGCGGCACTTCGAGGATAGAACCTCTCAGATCGAACCTCAAATGTACAACAAAGCATAGCACAAAATACAACGTGACTTACCTTTGAGTAATCTGGTATAATCAGTAGCAGAGTCAAGCGATTTTTTGCTCCACCATGCTGGGAAAAAAATTATTACAAATTATGTGTTTTGAAATTAAAGATTGCAACTGCCTAATAATGACATTTCTTTATAATTTTACCATTTTAAACAATATCAGTTCTTTTTTAGGAGAATATCTTCAGCAGCAAAGGTAAACTGGCTTTTAGGAATCCACCTTTCATTTAAAACGAATACTCATCTGGCAAGAAAGACGGACAAGTAGTTATTATATTATCGGTGAAATCAATATAAAAAACCCATTAAGATGTGATTTACCTCGTTTTATTTAAAACCGAATACTTTAGAAGGAAATTTGTTATTAGACGACTCCTCACCAATACATTTTTAACAACCGTTCAATAAGATTTGAAATTTTCATTTGGTGAAAGACTTTAGTACTACCAATCACAGAGACGAATGCTCGTTTTAGATGGGGCCATTCACGACTCCATGAAATAAAGGCCCTTTTTCAAACGAATAGATTGAGTCTAATTATGTTCATAAGGGGAAATTTATTTCTTCACTGCAAAGGGAGCGGACAAATGGATAGTGTTTCTATTAGGGTTTAGCTTTACATGTAATCATAATTATATGGCTCAAGTTCTAGCGCGTAGGCCCAATGCGATTAACGATGCTTAAAGCAGGTGATCCTCCTCGTACTTGTACCGTGGTAATAATTAGTATATGAAGAACATAGAGTTAGCCATAGCGCAGTAAAACAATAACCCTAACATGTGTAACAAAATCATATAAAATTGCGTTTCGATTACTTATTACACAAATTTAAAACCAATTTTAAAATATCTAAAATGCAAATTGTCGAAAAAAAAAGCTTCAGACATGGTAGCTTTCAATCATAGTGATAGGGAAAACCAAAACAAAATCACTCTCTGATTACACGTGCTGAAGTTGATGGAAAAAACTCCAGCAAAATAGTCTTGATTTCATCAGTGTCAAAGTACACCCTACCTTTAAAAACAAAATTAAACCTTTAATATCAAACTCATAACACAATAGCTATAATAATATCTGACTCGCCATAAATTTGATTTGTTAAACTATAATAACAACATAAGTAATAATATTGATAATTATTTTCTTGGGTCCTCAAGAAGCGTTAAACTTGTATTTAAGTAAAAGTGTCAAGAGGGGAAAAGGTCGTAAGTAAAAAATAGGCAGAAGGAGAAATGGTTTTCCTGGACTTACAGTTTTTTTTCACCAAAGCTCTATCTGTGGGCATGTATTCATCCTGCAAGACAAACGACTTGGCGGCACACACATCTGTGATAGAAAATACATATCATATGTTTATCAAACCGTCATTCTATCAACACATGTTGGTACTTCTTTCATCTGAAACAACACAAGGGCAGCATTAAAGGTTTCGTTCTAGAAAATCTTTTATTTTGAACTCAGCAATCCGACCATATCAAACTTGTTTTATAATCACATATAAAAGACTTTGACATCAACTTCTAAGATAAATTATAACCTTTCCAACGCTTTTTATTTTCATATACAATTTTGACCCTAATAACATGAATGCAAAAGAAAGAGAAAAAAAAACAACAAAGAAAAATCATCCTTCCCCGTGATATACTGTTAGAGGCAGGTCGGAAATTACGGCAGATTTGCCTAAAGAATGTCACTCCCTATTCTGCTCTATGTAATTCTGGAGTCAATGGACGTGGACAATTATAGTATCATTATTCTGACTTATATTCGCAGCGCCAATACACAGCTTATGTAAGACCGTAGGGGGATTCTTCCCCTCTCAGTCAAAATATACTGTATAGAAATATCCCTTTAAACAGACTCATAAGTCTTTTGGGAGTTATTTTAGCCCTAATAAACATTTTAAGGTGAATAATTTGATATGAGATCCTACACGCCGCAAAATCACATGCTCAATTATGGGAATCTATAAAAAAAATTGAAAGAAATATTAAGACTAATCTATGTATCTTGACTGCAGGGAAAAGAATAAGGTAGACTATGCATGTATCCTTAATACTGTTTTATATCAGACCAAACAGATGAGAAAAATGCAGTCTGAGTAAAAACAAAACATATCAGAAGTCGCTTGAGAAAGTTAACAAAGGAAGACTGTACTATATTGTAATATACTGAATGTCTCTTCTAGCCAGCCAAAGATCAATCTGGACTTAGCATCACAAACATTTTGTCTATGGCTTGGATTATTATTGCAGGGTGAGAAATGCATTACGGAATGAGATACTCTAAAACAGTTTGCTTTATACGATACGCCGGATTTCAATTTAGTCCGGCAAAATTATGACATATTAAATTTGATTTTAAAAGTCATGTTGACTAACTATAATATTACAAACTGTTTCTACAGGGTTTGCGCCATAAAAAAGACTACTTAGTAACAAACAAAATATCTGTGGTTTAACCAAAAGTTTGGGGGGAGTTCTACCCCCGACCATGCTGCTTGTGGCTGGACTAGATTGAAATCTCTCCGTGTAAGGGATTATGTCAAAATTATGAGGCTTTAGTGGTATGAACGGGGGAGACATTAAACTTAGAAAAAAATTCTCAATTAAAAGAAGACAAAAAAAAAACGCCCGCAAAATCTCTTGATAAGCTTAAAAAAAAAACGAGAAATGTTATAAAAGTTAAACTTCAACGCCATTATAACACGTGATTCTAAATATTCGATATATCTTATCGAAATATTGACGCCATAGACACATCTTTTTTATATCTCTTCTTAGTGTGTCTCTGCCTTTTTCTGTCTGTATTTATATGTCTCTGTTTGTGTCTCCCTCTGCCTTTGTGTGTCTCTTCCCCTCATCATCATCATCTCTCTCTCTCTCTCTCTCTCTTTTCTCTCATTTCCTCTCTCTCTCTTCTTTATCTCCCCTCATCTCCTCTATCTCTCTCTATCTCTCTAACGTGGTTTGTCGGCTCCACGTTGGCGGAAATAGGCCTATTCCTAATTATCGTCGCTAAGTATGAGAGTTCCATTTTCGTGAAACCCTCGCTTAAGCCTCGTCTCAATTACACCAGCCTTTTAGTTCTTTTTTTGTACATGTTAATCACAAATTTTAAAGCTATAATTCATTAGAAAAAAATTACTTAATTCGGTACACAAATTATGTAAATCGTGTCTCCTCAGTTCGCCCTTTTCCTGTGTCAAGCGACATCCAATTAGGATGTGTCAATAGGCCCTCAAAATGAACATTATTTCCCCCGAGTCAATCATTACAGTCTCAAGAATCCGGCAAGATTTTAATACGAATGAAGTCTTAATTTGGGTAGTGACGGAGGATTAACACGAACAGATGGCTCTAGTTTCATGATAAGGCCTATTAAGATTAAAATGAAATCATTTAACGTGAATGATCATACAATGTTACCAAAACAGACAACAACATCATAATATTCGCAAAAACGCTTTCAGCTCACATCGGAATAAACTGTGTTTAAGATTATTTTAAAAAATCGGTGATAAATACGTAGAGTAACGAAGGGCGAAAGTGGGATTCTTAAAACAATAAAACGGCCGTTATATCGGGCAAGGTGGTTATATCAAGAGGATAAACAATTTTAAAAAAATCGGTGATAAATACGTAGAGTAACAAAAGGGCGAAAATAGGATGAATAAAACAATAAAACTGCCGTTGTAGCGGGTAAGGTGGTTAAATCAAGAGGATAAACTAGGTAACAGTGAACGAACAAAACATTCGAGATTTCTCTAAAATACTAAGATTATACGTTTTGGGTAAAAACTCTTTAGGGATAATTGTTGAATTTTAAAAATATAAGATATAAAAGCAAAACTGGTTGAGATTTATAGAGGCGAAATTTAGCCGCGCAAA